>CM035102.1:65069196-65204196 GCA_020205505.1 Panax japonicus
ACAACTTCGACCATCATGGGCAGTGGCGAAGAAAGTAGTTCATATGGCCAGCAGCAGCAGCAGCAGCAATCTCAATCTCAGGGGTTTTTCCAAGCGTTAAACTGCAATTCTTCTTTGCAAATTGGGTAATAATACTAAAAAAACTAACATCAATAATATAATATAAATTATAATCAATGCTGAACTTGGAGTTCAATAGAAAGAGCAAGCTATAGTTAACATATTAGTTTGATAATGTCACATTAATGGCAAGGGTTGTGGCTTGTCGAGGTTGACTGTGCATATTTATTGTACTTAATTCTTGCATCATACTGAGGTATGCTTATTTATTCTTTTGAGTGTATTTAGTTACAGTATGTGATATTTTGTTTGCTACCCTGCCTTAACCTGTAGATGTGATATTTTGTCTTGCTACCCTGCCTTAACCTGTAGTTTGTTTGGTCGTTTCTAAAAGCTAGGAAAATAAGATGTAAGCCAGGTTACCCTATAATCTTAACAGACGTTGGTTACCTATATACATGATTTGGCAAGTTGATCAAGTCAAGAAAAGGTTGAGCCTAAAGTTATCCTAGCTAGCTATTTAATTATGTAATTAATTAATGATCTAATCTCTAATTTTTCCTAGCTTTTAGAAACTAACCAAACAAACTACAATACAAAGCTATATATAATTAATTGAGTATGTAATTTAAAAATCTCACGGTGAATCCTTGGAGATCGATTTATCTGATTCCTTCCATGGCTTGCTTAATTTGCAGACCCCAATTCATGCTTGATCAGCTTTCTGATCTTCAATCTAAGGTATCTGCATGTACTTTTAATTATTAGCTATTAATTATGTACTAGCTAGTTTATTTCCCATATGCTTTAAATATTACTACTGATCAAAATCTTTGTCCACGTCACAGGAAAGAATGTTGCTTGAGGCTAACAAGGCTTTAGAGGGCAAGGTAGAAATTTATTATATATATATATATATATATATGTATGTATGGTAGCTGATTCATTGATTTGCTGAAAAATTCTGTTTGTTTTGTAGCTGAACGAAATTTACTCGGAATATCAACAACTTCGACCATCATGGGCAGGTGGCGAAGAAAGTAGTTCATATGGCCAGCAGCAGCAGCAGCAGCAGCAGCAGCAGCAGCAATCTCAATCTTCCAGGGGTTTTTCCAAGCGTTTAAACTGCAATTCTTCTTTGCAAATTGGGTAATAATACTAAAAAAACTACATAATAATATATAATATAAATTATAATCAATGCTGAAACTTGGAGTTCCATAGAAAGAGCAAGCTATGGAAGTTAACAATATAGTTTGATAATGTCACATTAAGATGGCAAGGGTTGTGGCTTGTCGAGGTTGACTGTGCATATTTATTGTACTTAATTCTTGCATCTACTGAGGTATGCTTATTTATTCTTTTGAGTGGATTTAGTTACAGTATGTGATATTTTGTCTTGCTACCCTGCCTTAACCTGTAGATGTGATATTTTGTCTTGCTACCCTGCCTTAACCTGTAGATGTAGTACTATAAATGTACGGCATAAAGTGTGGTTTGGAAAGGTTGAGTGAATTTTTGTAATGTATACAACTCACAACTATGTAAGCAGAAGATGGGTGCAATATTGGAGATTCAACATCTTGAAATTAGATCAATAGTGATATTTGTAACCATGAACAAATTTCGACATCAAAAGTAATTCTTGAAATTAGAAATTGTTGTTTGATATGTTTAAATGATATTTACTAATGTTATTTTTATAACTAATGAGATTTTCAAAATATTTTGTAGGTTATTCTGATAGAAGCAGACTTGTTCACTTTAAAAGTCTTTACTTCTAGTAGAACAAGAGGTACTATTTATTGTTATATTTTTATTCTTATTTTTTAACTTAAATTTTTGTTTTAGAACACATGTTTGACAAGAATAACAGATTGGAGAAAGGTGGGAAGTAGTACGAATGTTGTAGGATTTAGATTTTGTGATAAATTTGAGGAGGGAAAGAGGGGTAAGTAGGTATAGGCGTAGGAGATTAATTTTATAGGTCCTAGATATTTAGAAAATAGATATTATATTATATTATATATACATATGTATTTATATAAGTATATCTATATATGTAGTATTATTATATATTATATTATATACTTAATATACATGTATACATATATATATTTAATGATTGGTTTATAGATTTGAGGAGGGAAAGAGAGGGGTAAATAAGTATAGTCGTAGGAGACTAATTTTATAGGTCTTAGATATTTAAGAAATATATATTATATATTATATTATATTATTATATTATTATATTATTATATTTATATTATATTAATAATATATGCATATGTATTTATACAAGTATATTTATATATGTAGTATATTATATATTATATTATATACGTAATATACATATGTATAATTTTATAGGTATAGTCGTAGGAGATTAATTTTATAGGTCCTAGATATTTAGGAAGTATATATTATATTATATTATATAATATTATATTATATTATATTATATATATTATATATAAATATGTATTTATACAAGTATATCTATATATGTAGTATATATTATATATTATATTATATACGTAATATACACATGTATGTATACATACATATATTTAATGATTGGTTTAATGGGCTGACCAATATACGACTAATATATAATTCTAAACTTTGTTTGAAATATAATAATTTGTTTGATTAGATCTGCTTGAATGTGATACTTCGTTGGTTGCTCTTGATTAAACTACTAAAAATCATGTCTTGATCTTGAATGATTTCTTTCGCGTATTTATTTTGTATGTTGGTTATACTGTATTTAATATTCTATTTTATTCTATATTTTGTTGGCACCATTTTGAATATTTATTGATATCTTTTTGCTTTTTGTACGTTTTTAAATGTTTGTGCCAAGTGAATTTTGTAATGTAGTACTATAAATGTAAGACATAAAGTGTGGTTTGGAAAGGTTGAGTGAATTTTTGTAATGTATACAACTCACAACTATGTAAGCAGAAGATGGGTGATATATTGGAGATTCAGCATCTTGAAATTAGATCAATAGTGACATTTGTAACTATGAAATTGACATCAAAGGTAATTATTGAAATTAGAAATTGTTGTTTGATATGTTTAAATGGTTTTACTAATGTTATTTTTACAAGTAATGAGATTTTCAAAATATTTTGCAGGTTATTCTGATTTTTAGCAGACTTGCTCAATTTTGAGGTCCTTACTTCTAGTAAAACAAGAGGTACTATTTATTTTTATATTTTCATTTTTATTCTTCTTTTTTAACATAAATTTTTGTTTTACAACACAGGTTTGACAAGAGTAGCAGATTGGAGAAAGGTGGGAAATAGTACGAATGTTGTGGGATTTAGATTTTTTGATAGATTTGAGGAGGGAAAGAAACGGGACAAATTTTATAGGTCCTAGATATTTAGAAAATATATATTATATTATATTATATGTACATAGATTATTGGTTTATAGATTTGAGGAAGGAAAGAGAGGGTTAAGTAGGTATAGTAGAGCAGACTAATTTTATAGGTCTAAGATATTTAGGAAATATATATTATATTATATTATTATATTTATATTATATTAATAATATATACATATGTATTTATACAAGTATATATTTATATATGTAGTATATTATATATTATATTATATTATATACGTAATATACATATATATATGTATACATACATATATTTAATGATTGCTTTATAGATTAGAGGAGGGAAAGAGAGGGGTACGTAGGTATAGTCGTAGTAGACTAATTTTATAGGTAATTGATATTTAGGAAATATATATTATATTATATTATTATATTATATTTATATTATATTAATAATATATACATATGTAATACAAGTATATTTATATAATATGTAGTATATTATATATTATATTATATATGTAATATACATATGTATGTATACATACATATATTTAATGATTGGTTTATAGATCTGAGGAGGGAAAGAGAGGGGTAAGTAGGTATAGTCGAAGGAGACTAATTTTATAGGTCCTATATATATAGGAAATATATATTATATTATATTATTATATTATTATATTATATTATCATAGTTATATTATATTAATAATATATACATATGTATTTATACAAGTATATTTAAAAATATAGTATATTATATATTATATTATATACGTAATATACATAAGCATGTATACATACATATATTTAATGATTGATTTATAGATTTGAGGAGGGAAATAGAGGGGTAAGTAGTTATAGTCGTAGAAGACTGATTTTATATAATATAATATATATAAATATGTATTAATACAAGTATATATAACTATATATGTAGTATATTATATATTATATTATATACGTAATATACATATGTATGTATAATTACATATATTTAATGATTGGTTTAATGGGTTGACCAATATACGACTAATATACAATTCTAAACTTTGATTGGAATATAGTAATTTGTTTGATTAGATCTGCTTGAATGTGATACTTTCGTTGGTTGCTATTGATTAAACTACTAAAAATCATGTCTTGATCTTGAATGTTTTCTTTCGCGTATTTATTTTGTATGTTGGTTATACTGTATATAATATTCTATTTTATTCTATATTTTTGTTGGCTCCATTTTGAATATGTATTGATATCTTTTTCTACGTTTTTATATATTTGTGTCATGTGAAAATTTTGTACTGTAGTACTATAAATTTACGGCATAAAGTGTGGTTTGGAAAGGTTGAGTGAATTTTTGTAATGTATACAACTCACAACTATGTAAGCAGAAGATGGGTGCAATATTGGAGATTCAGCATCTTGAAATTAGATCAATAGTGACATTTGTAACTATGAATAAATTTCGATATCAAAGGTAATTATTAAAATTAGAAATTGTTGTTTGATATGTTTAAATGATATTTTACTAATGTTATTTTTATAACTAATGAGATTTTCAAAATATTTTGCAGGTTATTCTGATTCTTAGCTGATTTGCTCGATTTAGAAGTCTTTTACTTCTAGTAGAACAAGAGGTACTATTTATTTTTATATTTTCATTTTTATTCTTCTTTTTTAACATAAATTTCTGTTTTAGAACACAGGTTTGACAAGAGTGGCAGATTGGAGAAAGGTGGGAAGTAGGACGAATGTTATGGGATTTAGATTTTTTGATAAATTTGATGAGGGAAAGAAAGGGTAAGTAAGTATAGGCGTAGGAGACACATTTTATAGGTCCTAGATATTTAGAAAATATATATTATATTATATTATATTATATTATATGTACATAGATTATTGGTTTATAGATTTGAGGTGGGAAAGAGAGGGTTAAGTAGATATAGTAGTAGCAGACTAATTTTATAGGTCCTAGATATTTTGGAAATATATATTATATTATTATATTTATATTATATTAATAATATATGTGTATTTATACAAGTATATTTATATATGTAGTATATAATATATTATATTATATTATATACGTAATATACATATATATGTATACATACATATATTTAATGATTGCTTTATAGATTTGAGAAGGGAAAAAGAGGGGTAAGTAGGTATAGTCGTAGGAGACTAATTTTATAGGTCCTAGATATTTAGGAAATATATAATATATTATATTATTATTATATTATATTTATATTATATTAATAATATATACATATGTATTTATACAAGTATATTTATAAATGTAGTATATTATATATTATATTATTTGCGTAATATATATAAGCATGTATACATATATATATTTAATGATTGATTTATAGATTTGAGGAGGGAAATAGAGGGGTAAGTAGTTATAGTCGTAGAAGACTGATTTTATATAATATAATATATATAAATATGTATTAATACAAGTATATATAACTATATATGTAGTATATTATATATTATATTATATACGTAATATACATATGTATGTATAATTACATATATTTAATGATTGGTTTAATGGGTTGACCAATATACGACTAATATACAATTCTAAACTTTGATTGGAATATAGTAATTTGTTTGATTAGATCTGCTTGAATGTGATACTTTCGTTGGTTGCTATTGATTAAACTACTAAAAATCATGTCTTGATCTTGAATGTTTTCTTTTGGTATTTATTTTGTATGTTGGTTATACTGTATATAATATTCTATTTTATTCTATATTTTTGTTGGCACCATTTTGAATATGTATTGATATCTTTTTCTACGTTTTTATATATTTGTGTCATGTGAAAATTTTGTACTGTAGTACTATAAATTTACGGCATAAAGTGTGGTTTGGAAAGGTTGAGTGAATTTTTGTAATGTATACAACTCACAACTATGTAAGCAGAAGATGGGTGCAATATTGGAGATTCAACATCTTGAAATTAGATCAATAGTGACATTTGTAACTATGAATAAATTTCGATATCAAAGGTAATTATTAAAATTAGAAATTGTTGTTTGATATGTTTAAATGATATTTTACTAATGTTATTTTTATAACTAATGAGATTTTCAAAATATTTTGCAGGTTATTCTTATTCTTAGCTGATTTGCTCAATTTAGAAGTCTTTTACTTCTAGTAGAACAAGAGGTACTATTTATTTTTATATTTTCATTTTTATTCTTCTTTTTTAACATAAATTTCTGTTTTAGAACACAGGTTTGACAAGAGTGGCAGATTGGAGAAAGGTGGGAAGTAGGACGAATGTTATGGGATTTAGATTTTTTGATAGATTTGATGAGGGAAAGAAAGGGTAAGTAAGTATAGGCGTAGGAGACAAATTTTATAGGTCCTAGATATTTAAAAAAAATATATTATATTATATTATATTATATTATATGTACATAGATTATTGGTTTATAGATTTGAGGTGGGAAAGAGAGGGTTAAGTAGATATAGTAGTAGCAGACTAATTTTATAGGTCCTAGATATTTTGGAAATATATATTATATTATTATATTTATATTATATTAATAATATATGTGTATTTATACAAGTATATTTATATATGTAGTATATTATATATTATATTATATTATATACGTAATATACATATATATGTATACATACATATATTTAATGATTGCTTTATAGATTTGAGGAGGGAAAGAGAGGGGTAAGTAGGTATAGTCGTAGGAGACTAATTTTATAGGTTCTAGATATTTAGGAAATATATAATATATTATATTATTATTATTATTATATTATATTTATATTATATTAATAATATATACATATGTATTTATACAAGTATATTTATAAATGTAGTATATTATATATTAAATTATATGCGTAATATACATAAGCATGTATACATATATATATATTTAATGATTGATTTATAGATTTGAGGAGGGAAATAGAGGGGTAAGTAGTTATAGTCGTAGAAGACTGATTTTATATAATATAATATATATAAATATGTATTAATATAAGTATATATAACTATATATGTAGTATATTATATATTATATTATATACGTAATATACATATGTATGTATAATTACATATATTTAATGATTGGTTTAATGGGTTGACCAATATACGACTAATATACAATTCTAAACTTTGATTGGAATATAGTAATTTGTTTGATTAGATCTGCTTGAATGTGATACTTTCGTTGGTTGCTATTGATTAAACTACTAAAAATCATGTCTTGATCTTGAATGTTTTCTTTCGCGTATTTATTTTGTATGTTGGTTATATTGTATATAATATTCTATTTTATTCTATATTTTTGTTGGCACCATTTTGAATATGTATTGATATCTTTTTCTACGTTTTTATATATTTGTGTCATGTGAAAATTTTGTACTGTAGTACTATAAATTTACGGCATAAAGTGTGGTTTGGAAAGGTTGAGTGAATTTTTGTAATGTATACAACTCACAACTATGTAAGCAGAAGATGGGTGCAATATTGGAGATTCAGCATCTTGAAATTAGATCAATAGTGACATTTGTAACTATGAATAAATTTCGATATCAAAGGTAATTATTAAAATTAGAAATTGTTGTTTGATATGTTTAAATGATATTTTACTAATGTTATTTTTATAACTAATGAGATTTTCAAAATATTTTGCAGGTTATTCTGATTCTTAGCTGATTTGCTCGATTTAGAAGTCTTTTACTTCTAGTAGAACAAGAGGTACTATTTATTTTTATATTTTCATTTTTATTCTTCTTTTTAACATAAATTTCTGTTTTAGAACACAGGTTTGACAAGAGTGGCAGATTGGAGAAAGGTGGGAAGTAGGACGAATGTTATGGGATTTAGATTTTTTGATAAATTTGATGAGGGAAAGAAAGGGTAAGTAAGTATAGGCGTAGGAGACACATTTTATAGGTCCTAGATATTTAGAAAATATATATTATATTATATTATATTATATTATATGTACATAGATTATTGGTTTATAGATTTGAGGTGGGAAAGAGAGGGTTAAGTAGATATAGTAGTAGCAGACTAATTTTATAGGTCCTAGATATTTTGGAAATATATATTATATTATTATATTTATATTATATTAATAATATATGTGTATTTATACAAGTATATTTATATATGTAGTATATTATATATTATATTATATACGTAATATACATATATATGTATACATACATATATTTAATGATTGCTTTATAGATTTGAGGAGGGAAAGAGAGGGGTAAGTAGGTATAGTCGTAGGAGACTAATTTTATAGGTCCTATATATTTAGGAAATATATAATATATTATATTATTATTATTATTATATTATATTTATATTATATTAATAATATATACATATGTATTTATACAAGTATATTTATAAATGTAGTATATTATATATTATATTATATGCGTAATATACATAAGCATGTATACATATATATATTTAATGATTGATTTATAGATTTGAGGAGGGAAATAGAGGGGTAAGTAGTTATAGTCGTAGAAGACTGATTTTATATAATATAATATATATAAATATGTATTAATACAAGTATATATAACTATATATGTAGTATATTATATATTATATTATATACGTAATATACATATGTATGTATAATTACATATATTTAATGATTGGTTTAATGGGTTGACCAATATACGACTAATATACAATTCTAAACTTTGATTGGAATATAGTAATTTGTTTGATTAGATCTGCTTGAATGTGATACTTTCGTTGGTTGCTATTGATTAAACTACTAAAAATCATGTCTTGATCTTGAATGTTTTCTTTCGCGTATTATTTTGTATGTTGGTTATACTGTATATAATATTCTATTTTATTCTATATTTTTGTTGGCTCCATTTTGAATATGTATTGATATCTTTTTGTACGTTTTTATATATTTGTGTCATGTGAAAATTTTGTACTGTAGTACTATAAATTTACGGCATAAAGTGTGATTTGGAAAGGTTGAGTGAATTTTTGTAATGTATACAACTCACAACTATGTAAGCAGAAGATGGGTGCAATATTGGAGATTCAGCATCTTGAAATTAGATCAATAGTGACATTTGTAACTATGAATAAATTTCGATATCATAGGTAATTATTAAAATTAGAAATTGTTGTTTGATATGTTTAAATGATATTTTACTAATGTTATTTTTATAACTAATGAGATTTTCAAAATATTTTGCAGGTTATTCTGATTCTTAGCTGATTTGCTCGATTTAGAAGTCTTTTACTTCTAGTAGAACAAGAGGTACTATTTATTTTTATATTTTCATTTTTATTCTTTTTTTTAACATAAATTTCTGTTTTAGAACACAGGTTTGACAAGAGTGGCAGATTGGAGAAAGGTGGGAAGTAGGACGAATGTTATGGGATTTAGATTTTTTGATAAATTTGATGAGGGAAAGAAAGGGTAAGTAAGTATAGGCGTAGGAGACACATTTTATAGGTCCTAGATATTTAGAAAATATATATTATATTATATTATATTATATTATATCATATGTACATAGATTATTGGTTTATAGATTTGAGGTGGGAAAGAGAGGGTTAAGTAGATATAGTAGTAGCAGACTAATTTTATAGGTCCTAGATATTTTGGAAATATATATTATATTATTATATTTATATTATATTAATAATATATGTGTATTTATACAAGTATATTTATATATGTAGTATATTATATATTATATTATATTATATACGTAATATACATATATATGTATACATACATATATTTAATGATTGCTTTATAGATTTGAGGAGGGAAAGAGAGGGGTAAGTAGGTATAGTCGTAGGAGACTAATTTTATAGGTCCTAGATATTTAGGAAATATATAATATATTATATTATTATTATTATATTATATTTATATTATATTAATAATATATACATATGTATTTATACAAGTATATTTATAAATGTAGTATATTATATATTATATTATATGCGTAATATACAAAAGCATGTATACATATATATATATTTAATGATTGGTTTATAGATTTGAGGAGGGAAAGAGAGGGGTAAGTAGTTATAGTCGTAAGAGACTGATTTTTCTTAGATATTTAGGAAATATATATTATATTATATTATATTATATTATATTATATTATATTATATTATATTACATTACGGAGAGGATCAAGAGCACTCTCTCCTTAAATAGCACTCCACTTTAAATAACACTCTTTTTGTATATTTGTGCCATGTGAAATTTTGTAATGTAGTACTATAAATGTAAGGCATAAAATGTGGTTTGGAAAGGTTGAGTGAATTTTTGTAATGTATACAACTCACAACTTTGTAAGCAGAAGATGGGTGCAATATTGGAGATTCAACATCTTGAAATTAGTTCAATAGTGACATTTGTAATTATGAACAAATTTCGACATCAAAGGTAATTATTAAAATTAGAAATTGTTGTTTGATATGTTTAAATGATATTTTACTAATGTTATTTTTATAACTAATGAGATTTTCAAAATATTTTGCAGGTTATTTTGATTCTTAGCTGATTTGCTCAATTTAGATGTCTTTTACTTCTAGTAGAACAAGAGGTACTATTTATTTTTATATTTTCATTTTTTTTCTTTTTTTTAACATAAATTTCTGTTTTAGAACACAGGTTTGACAAAAAGAGTAGCAGATTGGAGAAAGGTGGGAAGTAGTACGAATGTTTTGGGATTTAGATTTTTTGATAGATTTGAGGAGGGTTAGAGAGGGGTAAGTAGGTATATGCGTAGGAGACTAATTTTATAGGTCCTAGATATTTAGAAAATATATATTATATTATATGTACATGTGTATTTATACAAGTATATCTATATATGTAGTATATTATATATTATATTATATTATATACGTAATATACATATATATGTATGTATACATACATATATTTAATGATTGGTTTATTGATTTGAGGAGGGAAAGAGAGGGGTAAGTAGGTATAGTCGAAGGAGACTAATTTTATAGGTTCTATATATATAGGAAATATATATATTATATTATATATTATTATATTATTATATTATATTATCTTAGTTATATTATATTAATAATATATACATATGTATTTATACAAGTATATTTATAAATGTAGTATATTATATACGTAATATGCATAAGCATGTATACATACATATATTTAATGATTGATTTATAGATTTGAGGAGAGAAAAAGAGGGGTAAATAGTTATAGTCGTAGAAGACTGATTTTATATAATATAATATATATAAATATGTATTAATACAAGTATATATAACTATATATGTAGTATATTATATATTATATTATATACGTAATATACATATATATGTATAATTACATATATTTAATGATTGGTTTAATGGGTTGACCAATATACGACTAATATACAATTCTAAACTTTGTTTGGAATATAGTAATTTGTTTGATTACATCTGCTTGAATGTGATACTTTCGTTGGTTGCTATTGATTAAACTACTAAAAATCATGTCTTGATCTTGAATGTTTTCTTTCGCGTATTTATTTTGTATGTTGGTTATACTGTATATAATATTCTATTTTATTCTATATTTTCGTTGGCACCATTTTGAATATGTATTGATATCTTTTTGTACGTTTTTATATATTTGTGTCATGTGAAAATTTTGTAATGTAGTACTATAAATGCACGGCATAAAGTGTGATTTGGAAAGGTTGAGTGAATTTTTGTAATGTATACAACTCACATCTATGTAAGCAGAAGATGGGTGCAATATTGGAGATTCAGCATTTTGAAATTAGATCAATAGTGACATTTGTAACTATGAACAAATTTCGACATCAAAGGTAATTATTGAAATTAGAAATTGTTGTTTGATATGTTTAAATGATATTTTACTAATGTTATTTTTATAACTAATGAGATTTTCAAAATATTTTGCAGGTTATTCTGATTCTTAGCTGATTTGCTCAATTTAGAAGTCTTTTACTTCTAGTAGAATAAGAGGTACTATTTATTTTTATATTTTCATTTTTATTCTTCTTTTTTAACATAAATTTATGTTTTAAAACACAGGTTTGACAAGAGTAGCAGATTGGAGAAAGGTGGAAAGTAATACGAATGTTATGGGATTTAGATTTTTTGTTAGATTTGAGGAGGGAAAGAAAGGGTAAGTAAGTATAGGCGTAGGAGACAAATTTTATAGGTCCTAGATATTTAGAAAATATATATTATATTATATGTACACAGATTATTGGTTTATAGATTTGAGGTGGGAAAGAGAGGGTTAAGTAGGTATAGTAGTAGCAGACTAATTTTATAGGTACTAGATATTTTGGAAATATATATTATATTATTATATTTATATTATATTAATAATATATGTGTATTTATACAAGTATATTTATATATGTTGTATATTATATATTATATTATATTATATACGTAATTTACATATATATATATATATATGTATACATACATATATTTAATGCTTGCTTTATAGATTTGAGGAGGGAAAGAGAGGGGTAAGTAGATATAGTCGTAGGAGACTAATTTTATAGGTCCTAGATATTTAGGAAATATATAATATATTATATTATTATATTATATTTATATTATATTAATAATATATACATATGTATTTATACAAGTATATTTAAATATGTAGTATATTATATATTATATTATATACGTATATATTTAATTATTGGTTTATAGATTTGAGGAGGGAAAGAGAGGGGTAAGTAGTTATAGTCGTGAGAGACCGATTTTTCTTAGATATTTAGGAAATTTATATTATATTATATAATATTATATTATATATAAATATGTATTATTACAAGTATATAGCTATATATGTAATATATTATATATTATATTATATACGTAATATACATATGTATGTATACATACATATATTTAATGATTAGTTTAATGGGTTGACCAATATAGGACTAATATACAATTCTAAACTTTGTTTGGAATATAGTAATTTGTTTGATTAGATCTGCTTGAATGTGATACTTCGTTGGTTGCTATTGATTAAACTACTAAAAATCATGTCTTGATCTTGAATGTTTTCTTTCGCGTATTTATTTTGTATGTTGGTTATACTGTATATAATATTCTATTTTAGTCTATATTTTTGTTGGCACCATTTTGAATATGTATTGATATTTTTTTGTACGTTTTTATATATTTGTGCCATGTGAAAATTTTGTAATGTAGTACTATAAATGTAAGGCATAAATTGTGGTTTGGAAAGGTTGAGTGAATTTTTGTAATGTATACAACTCACAACTATGTAAGCAGAAGATTGGTGCAATATTGGAGATTCAGCATCTTGAAATTAGATCAATAGTGACATTTGTAACTATGAACAAATTTCGACATCAAAGGTAATTATTGAAATTAGAAATTGTTGTTTGATATGTTTAAATGATATTTTACTAATGTTATTTTTATAACTAATGAGATTTTAAAAATATTTTGCAGGTTATTCTGATTCTTAGCAGATTTGCTCATTTTAGAAGTCTTTTACTTCTAGTAGAACAAGAGGTACTATTTATTTTTATATTTTCATTTTTATTCTTCTTTTTTAACATAAATTTATGTTTTAAAACGCAGGTTTGACAAGAGTAACAGATTGGAGAAAGGTGGAAAGTAATACGAATGTTATGGGATTTAGATTTTTTGTTAGATTTGAGGAGGGAAAGAAAGGGTAAGTAAGTATAGGCGTAGGAGACAAATTTTATAGGTCCTAGATATTTAGAAAATATATATTATATTATATGTACATAGATTATTGGTTTATAGATTTGAGGTGGGAAAGAGAGGGTTAAGTAGGTATAGTAGTAGCAGACTAATTTTATAGGTACTAGATATTTTGGAAATATATATTATATTATTATATTTATATTATATTAATAATATGTGTATTTATACAAGTATATTTATATATGTAGTATATTATATATTATATTATATTATATACGTAATTTACATATATATATGTATACATACATATATTTAATGATTGCTTTATAGATTTGAGTAGGGAAAGAGAGGGGTAAGTAGGTATAGTCGTAGGAGACTAATTTTATAGGTCCTATATATTTAGGAAATATATAATATAATATATTATATTATTATATTATATTTATATTATATTAATAATATATACATATGTATTTATACAAGTATATTTAAATATGTAGTATATTATATATTATATTATATACGTATATATTTAATTATTGGTTTATAGATTTGAGGAGGGAAAGAGAGGGGTAAGTAGTTATAGTCGTGAGAGACTGATTTTTCTTAGATATTTAGGAAATTTATATTATATTATATTATATAATATTATATTATATATAAATATGTATTAATACAAGTATATAGCTATATATGTAATATATTATATATTATATTATATACGTAATATACATATGTATGTATACATACATATATTTAATGATTAGTTTAATGGGTTGACCAATATAGGACTAATAGACAATTCTAAACTTTGTTTGGAATATAGTAATTTGTTTGATTAGATCTGCTTGAATGTGAAACTTCGTTGGTTGCTATTGATTAAACTACTAAAAATCATGTCTTGATCTTGAATGTTTTATTTCGCGTATTTATTTTGTATGTTGGTTATACTGTATATAATATTATATTTTAGTCTATATTTTTGTTGGCACCATTTTGAATATGTATTGATATTTTTTTGTACGTTTTTATATATTTGTGCCATGTGAAAATTTTGTAATGTAGTACTATAAATGTAAGGCATAAAGTGTGGTTTGGAAAGGTTGAGTGAATTTTTGTAATGTATACAACTCACAAATTTGTAAGCAGAAGATGGGTGCAATATTGGAGATTCAATATCTTGAAATTAGATCAATAGTGACATTTGTAATTATGAACAAATTTCGACATCAAAGGTAATTATTAAAATTAGAAATTGTTGTTTAATATGTTTAAATGTCATTTTACTAATGTTTTTTTTATAACTATTGAGATTTTCAAAATATTTTGCAGGTTATTTGATTCTTAGCTGATTTGCTCAATTTAGAAGTCTTTTACTTCTAGTAGAACAAGAGGTACTATTTATTTTATATTTTCATTTTTATTCTTTTTTTAACATAAATTTCTGTTTTAGAACAGAAGTTTGACAAGAGTAGCAGATTGGAGAAAGTTGGGAAGTAGTACGAATGTTGTGGGATTTAGATTTTTTGATAGATTTGAGAAGGGTTAGGGAGGGGTAAGTAGGTATATGCGTAGAAGACTAATTTTATAGGTTCTAGATATTTAGAAAATATATATTATATTATATTATATGTTCATGTGTATTTATACAAGTATATCTATATATGTAGTATATTATATATTATATTATATTATATACGTAATATACATATATATGTATGTATACATACATATATTTAATGATTGGTTTATACATTTGAGGAGGGAAAGAGAGGGGTAAGTAGGTATAGTCGAAGGAGACTAATTTTATAGGTCCTATATATATAGGAAATATATATTATATTATATTATTATATTATTATATTATTATATTATATTATCATAGTTATATTATATTAATAATATATACATATGTATTTATACAAGTATATTTATAAATGTAGTATATTATATATTATATTATATACGTAATATACATAAGCATGTATACATACATATATTTAATGATTGATTTATAGATTTGAGTAGAGAAAGAGGGGTAAGTACTGATTTTATATAATATTATATATATAAATATGTATTAATACAAGTATATATAACTATATATGTAGTATATTATATATTATATTATATACGTAATATACATATGTATGTATAATTACATATATTTAATGATTGGTTTAATGAGTTGACCAATATACGACTAATATACAATTCTAAACTTTGTTTGGAATATAGTAATTTGTTTGATTAGATCTGCTTGAATGTGATACTTTCGTTGGTTGCTATTGATTAAACTACTAAAAATCATGTCTTGATCTTGAATGTTTTCTTTCGCGTATTTATTTTGTATGTTGGTTATACTGTATATAATATTCTATTTTATTCTATATTTTCGTTGGCACCATTTTGAATATGTATTGATATCTTTTTGTACGTTTTTATATATTTGTGACTTGAAAATTTTGTAATGTAGTACTATAAATGTACGGCATAAAGTGTGGTTTGGAAATGTTGAGTGAATTTTTGTAATGTATACAACTCACAACTATGTAAGCAGAAGATGAGTGCAATATTGGAGATTCATCATCTTGAAATTAGATCAATAGTGACATTTGTAACTATGAACAAATTTCGACATCAAAGGTAATTATTGAAATTAGAAATTGTTGTTTGATATGTTTAATTGATATTTTACTAATGTTATTTTTATAACTAATGAGATTTTCAAAATATTTTGCAGGTTATTCTGATTCTTAGCTGATTTGCTCAATTTAGTAGTCTTTTACTTCTAGTAGAACAAGAGGTACTATTTATTTTTATATTTTCATTTTTATTCTTCTTTTTAACATAAATTTCTGTTTTAGAACACAGGTTTGACAAGAGTAGCAGATTGGAGAAAGGTGGGAAGTAGTACGAATGTTATGGGATTTAGATTTTTTGATAGATTTGAGGAGGAAAAGAAAGGGTAAGTAAGTATAGGCGTAGGAGACAAGTTTTATAGGTCCTAGATATTTAGAAAATATATATTATATTATATTATATTATATTATATTATATATACATAGATTATTGGTTTATAGATTTGAGATGGGAAAGGGAGGGTTAAGTAGGTATAGTAGTAGCAGACTAATGTTATAGGTCCTAGATATTTTTGAAATATATATTATATTATTATATTTATATTATATTAATAATATATGTGTATTTATACAAGTATATTTATATATGTAGTATATTATATATTATATTATATTATATACGTAATATATATATATATATATATATATGTATACATACATATATTTAATGATTGATTTATAGATTTGAGGAGGAAAAGAAAGGGGTAAGTAGTTATAGTCGTAGATGACTGATTTTATATAATATAATATATATAAATATGTATTAATACAAGTATATATAACTATATATGTAGTATATTATATATTATATTATATACGTAATATACATATGTATGTATAATTACATATATTTAATGATTGGTTTAATGGGTTGACCAATATACGACTAATATACAATTCTAAACTTTGTTTGGAATATAGTAATTTGTTTGATTAGATCTGCTTGAATGTGATACTTTCGTTGGTTACTATTGATTAAACTACTAAAAATCATGTCTTGATCTTGAATGTTTTCTTTCGCGTATTTATTTTGTATGTTGGTTATACTGTATATAATATTCTATTTTATTTTATATTTTCGTTGGCACCATTTTGAATATGTATTGATATCTTTTTGTACGTTTTTATATATTTGTGTCATGTGAAAATTTTGTAATGTTGTACTATAAATGTACGGCATAAAGTGTGGTTTGTAAAGGTTGAGTGAATTTTTGTAATGTATACAACTCACAACTATGTAAGCAGAAGATGGGTGCAATATTGGAGATTCAGCATCTTGAAATTAGATCAATAGTGACATTTGTAACTATGAACAAATTTCGACATCAAAGGTAATTATTAAAATTAGAAATTGTTGTTTGATATGTTTAAATGATATGTTACTAATGTTATTTTTATAACTAATGAGATTTTCAAAATATTTTGCAGGTTATTCTGATTCTTAGTTGATTTGCTCAATTTAGAAGTCTTTTACTTCTAGTAGAACAAGAGGTACTATTTATTTTTATATTTTCATTTTTATTCTTCTTTTTTAACATAAATTTATGTTTTAGAACACAGGTTTGACAAGAGTAGCAGATTAGAGAAAGGCGGGAAGTAGTACGAATGTTATGGGATTTAGATTTTTTGATAGATTTGAGGAGGGAAAGAAAGAGTAAGTAAGTATAGGCGGAGACAAATTTTATAGGTTCTAGATATTTAGGAAATATATAATATATTATATTATTATATTATATTTATATTATATTAAAAATATATACATATGTATTTATACAAGTATATTTATATATGTAGTATATTATATATTATATTATATACGTAATATACATAAGCACATACATATATTTAATGATTGGTTTATAGAT
Organism: Panax japonicus; assembly: GCA_020205505.1. Lineage (NCBI taxonomy): Eukaryota > Viridiplantae > Streptophyta > Magnoliopsida > Apiales > Araliaceae > Panax > Panax japonicus. The sequence goes on from CM035102.1 coordinate 65,087,875, forward strand.
TTGAGGAGGGAAAGAGAGGGGTAAGTAGTTATAGTCGTAAGAGACTGATTTTTCTTAGATATTTAGGAAATATATATTATATTATATTATATTATATATAAATATGTATTAATACAAGTATATAGCTATATATGTAGTATATTATATATTATATTATATACGTAATATAAATATGTATGTATACATACATATATTTAATGATTGGTTTAATGGGTTGACCAATATACGACTAATATACAATTCTAAACTTCGTTTGGAATATAGTAATTTGTTTGATTAGATCTGCTTGAATGGGATACTTCGTTGGTTTCTATTGATTAAACTACTAAAAATCACGTCTTGATCTTGAATGTTTTCTTTCGCGTATTTATTTTGTATGTTGGTTATACTGTATATAATATTTTATTTTAGTCTATATTTTTGTTGGCACCATTTTGAATATGTATTGATATCTTTTAGTACGTTTTTATATATTTGTGTCATGTGAAAATTTTGTAATGTAGTACTATAAATGTAAGGCATAAAGTGTGGTTTGGAAAGGTTGAGTTAATTTTTGTAATGTATACAACTCACAACTTTGTAAGCAGAAGATGGGTGCAATATTGAAGATTCAACATCTTGAAATTAGATCAATAGTGACATTTGTAATTGTGAACAAATTTCGACATCAAAGGTAATTATTAAAATTAGAAATTGTTGTTTTTATATGTTTAAATGATATTTTACTAATGTTATTTTTATAACTAATGAGTTTTTCAAAATATTTTGCAGGTTATTTTGATTCTTAGCTGATTTGCTCAATTTAGAAGTCTTTTACTTCTAGTAGAACAAGATGTACTATTTATTTTTATATTTTCATTTTTATTCTTTTTTTTAACATAAATTTCTGTTTTAGAACACAGATTTGACAAGAGTAGCAGATTGGAGAAAGGTGGGAAGTAGTACGAATGTTGTGGAATTTAGATTTTTTGATAGATTTGAGGAGGGTTAGAGAGGGGTAAGTAGGTATATGCGTAGGAGACACATTTTATAGGTCCAAGATATTTAGAAAATATATATTATATTATATTTTAGTATATTATATTATATTATATTATATTATATTATATGTACATATGTATTTATACAAGTATATCTATATATGTAGTATATTATATATTATATTATACAGGTAATATACATATGTATGTATACATACATATATTTAATGATTGGTTTATAGATTTGAGGAAAGAAAGAGAGGGGTAAGTAGGTATAGTCGTAGGAGACGAATTTTATAGGTCCCAGATATTTAGAAAATATATATATTATATTATTATATTATTATATTATATTATTATATTTATATTATATTAATAATATATACATATGTATTTATACAAGTATATTTATATATGTAGTATATTATATATTATATTATATGCGTAATTATACATATGTATGTATACATACATATATTATATACATGTCTCTCCCCTCCTAGTTCTAATCCCCGATCTCCGCCAGAGGCCATATCCCTAAGCTTTGATACCAACTGTGACGACCCCAAAACAGGTATACATCACCCATTCTGAGTCACCAAATACATGGAACGGAAACAAATACAACTTCATTAATACATTTGTCGTGCAAAATATGACAAAATATATACTGTGAGTTTAAATATAAATATTTTCTAACAGACAGTATTCAAACTCAAAAAGAGTTCTCATTATAATTATTGATACACTATTTTACAAAAATAGTGATGACTGCTAAAATAACTTTTTAGAACCATCACTCTATACCCCGGTTAGATCCTGCTATATTCTCACCCCCTGAGAAGAAAAATAAAATAAAAAGGAAAATGGTGAGCTCAACTAGCCCAGTAAAGAATATTATGACTAAGATAAAGAACAACAATTTATATCGTTAGCCTTCAAGAAATCAGATAAAATATAATGGACAAATAGTTTTAGATCAATATTCGCAGCAGAAATAACAATTCATTTGAAGAGTTAAGTAGAGAATGAAATCTACTATCATCTATGAATTTAAAAGTCCATCATTAATCTTTTATCCCTGTAACATGAATCAATATACATCTTGCATCAAATATTCTTCTTTGCACTACGGACCAAAGATATTCATTTGTATCACCAGTTAGTCATGTTCATCTCAACACCTGATCATCTTTGCACCGCGGGCCAAAGATATTCATCAGGTAATCCTTCATCTTTGCACTACAGGCCTAAGATATTCATCAAGTATCACAATTAAAAACTGAGGATGATGAAAAACATTTTAGAGAACGACAAAGATTAGAGATTCGTACTTTAGATAATTCAAGTTTTAAAATACTCCATAATAAACCATAATGGAGTAAAATTCAAGAATATCAAAACATGGATACATTCAAAGATAATAACCATAATAGACATCTAGGACACAGAACAGAAAATATCATTTTTTTGGTGAATAGTGTCGTATACGTGAATAGTAATCCCGACACAAATGGTAGAAATTTTACAATAAAATTCATATCAATATTTCAGCATAATGATATTGAAGAAAATAATATCATTTACGAAGAAAATAACATTCCTATCCAAAATAAATATCCATACAAAATAAATATTTCCCTATCCATCCACAAAATAAATATTTTTTTATCATATAAATCAATAATTAATTATTCACAAATAATATTACAGAATCATAATTATGACAATCAGGTCGTTCCTAGGAAAGAGGGAGCTCTCTGATAAGGATTTCTCCTTACTGGCGCGCAATTAGGTGACCAAACCCCTTTTCTAGACAGAACTTCCTTAGACATTGCCAATAATGCTATCTAATAATATTATTTAAATAATATGAATTATTGATCTGATAATGATAAATACTGTGCAGTGATAATTATTAAAATATCAATAATATAAAATATCAACACAATAATTATTGAATCAATAAAATAAAATATTGAACAGTAATTACTATAACAATTATTGAGTAGTGCCTTCTTACGTAAGAATCAATAATTCAAAAATTTTCAGCACTTGTTTTAAAAAAAAACAAGTGGGTCACACCCATAATTTTAATAAAAATATTTAATTTCCGAAACTTCAATAATTCATAATAAATAGCCCTTTTATCAGAAAAATATAAATTTTATGTTCATTCCATAGGAAATTGAATTCTCTATAACTTTGTAGATTTACGTTTTTTCAAATTCCAAAAAAATGGCCGAAATCCATAAACAGATGATTTTTAATATCTCAATTCTGATAAAATACTGATAAAACACCTCAGTATTAATTCCTTCATTTATATCCACACAAAAAAAATATTTTCCTATCCATCCACATAAAATAAATATTTTTTTATCATATAAATCAATAATTAATTATTCATAAATAATATTACAGAATCATAATTATGACAACCAGGTCGTTCCCAGGAAAGAGGGGCTTTTCGAGAAGGATTTCTCCTTACTGGCGCGCAATTTGGTGACCAAACCACTTTCCTAGACAGAATTTCCTTAGACATTGCTATTAATGCTATCAAATAATATTATTTAAATAATATGATTTATTAATCTGATAATGAGAAATACTGTGCAGTGACAATTATTGAAACAACAATAATATAAAATATCAACGCAGCAATTATTGAATCAATACAATAAAATATTGAATAGTAATTACTATAAAAATTATTAAGTAGTGCATTTTTACGTAAGAATCAATAATTCAAATATACTGTGCAATATCGTGTGCTACTGTGCAACCACGTGTATTACTATATTTTAACCACCGGGTAATCCAACAGTGTTAACGATAACAATTACGTCGTTATTTATAAAAACTTTAACTTGTCATTTTCTTCATCCGATCATTTTTCGTTATGGGGCCCACAAATGGCTGCGTCATCGTACGAATATTCCCCGACAGCAAGAATATTCTACGACTAAACGAATATTCCCCGACAAAATGAATATTTTATAACCACTTGCTTATTTTGTAAAATTTGCACATTTCACCCATAACCAAAGCATTATATCAAATTAACTTCTTATTTTTTTAAGATAATGAATAGAGAAAATTCAATTTTATTTATAATAAGTTGGGGTCTTACTAGGGACCCACGTAATGATATCAAATATACGAGTAGAATCGACATTAATCGATAAAGTTAAAGTCGTTCAAGCTACAGACCCGGAGCTGATAAATACGAATAAAAAGGTTCAAGAAGGCGTTATTCTAGAAGCAAGAGTCGATGAAGAGAGAAAATCTCAACCCTCGATTTAATTGGCCTATTTAAAATCCTTGATCGAGTAGGAACTGCGGCCTATAGACTCGCCTTACCGCTAAGTATGTCGCATGTTTATAACATTTTTCACGTATCGATGTTATGTAAATATGTGGACGACCCGAACTACATTATTGAATTAGAACTAGACTAGATAGCAGAAGATTTAACATATGAGGAGATATCTGTTAAAATCTTGGATAAAGGTTATACCTCAAGAGTTAGAATCTGACGAGGTATCCTCACCTCGTCGGCATACCAGGTACGTACGTCAATTTTGAGGACGAAATTTTATAAGAAGGGGAGATTGTAAGACCCCAAATTTTATGATAAAGATTAATTTTCTCAAAATATTTTTTTGAGTATTAAAGTGTGGATTTGATATAATGCTATAGTTGTGGGTAGTATTTATAAATTTTGCAAAGTATGCAAGTTGTTATAAAATATTCGATTGGTCGGGAAATATTCGTTTTAACAGGGAATATTCGTACAATGGCACAATTATTTGTGGACCCAACAACGGAATTACTGTCAATTAGAAAACGACAGAAGTAACTTTTTATGAAAATAACGACAGAAGTTTTACCGTTAATTGTTGAAATACCCGGTGGTAAAAATATAGTAATACGCGTGGTTGCATAGTAGCACAAAGTATTGATTATTGATGCTTATGTGAGAAATCACTCAGTTTTATTCAATTATTGCTACAGTAATTATTGCATAGTATCTCACGTTTTTTGATTCAATTATTGTTATAATATTTTATATTATTAAATCAATAATTGAGATGACAAGTTATTCATATTATTATTTGTATTATTAACAATGTCTAGAAAGTTCTGTCGAGGAAAGGAGTTAGGTAATCTAATTGCGTGCCAATAGGGAGAAATTCTTATCGGAAAGCCCCCTCTTTCCTGGGAACGATCTAGTTGTTAATATTGCGAGTTATAATAATAATGAATAATTGTTATTAAAAATATTGAGGAGATTTTTATGAAATATTTGTTGTACATTTTGGCGTATTATTTGGACTCCCATTTTCCCATTTTTCAAAAAAAATCGGTAGAAAGTTATTCAATTTAATATAGGCAGGGGCCACATGTGGGGCCCACGTATGTTGAAAGAAAGGAAATGCAATGTCACGGGTGGTTATGCATCTGACACATATATATATATATATATATATATATATATATATATATTATAGTAAGTTTTATTTTTTATGAAATATAGAATATATTATATTTTATTACGCATAATATTTGCATAGTAAATCAGAAAATTAAAATTTCAGACGATTCGGCGCCCGTGAACTTTTCCCTACTGTGCATTCAAATAGTATCTTTTTTTATTCTCTTAAAAATAGGATGCTCAGTTAGAATTGAAAATCACACCAGAATCAGAGAATTCTTCTTCTATAATATTGAGCGTATTTTTTTTCGAGTTTTAGGAAGCTTTGAGTGTAGAAAATAGTGAAAGTTTCTTCAAGAATATATCCGCTATACCAGTCAGAATTGCTCTCTTTTTGAGGTAAGGGGTATTATTTATTTCCTATTCGCTTACAACATTATTTTTCGTATTCGTAAGAAATTTTATTTTGTTCCATATTCGCAAGAAATATTATTTTCATTTAATATTCGTAAGAATATTATCTTCGTTCAATATTTGTAAGAATATTATTTTTCGTTCAACAGTTGTAAGGGATATTATTTTTGTTCAATTTTCGTAAGAAATAATATTTTCTTCCATACTCTGTAGTATGTAAGTAATATTATTTTATTTCAGATTCCGAATTCTACACTCATTTTGTTAAAATTTTGGCTTCTATACTCCATGCAATTAGTAGAATATCCTTAAAATTTGTGTTTCATCCCGTATTTTCAGAAAAATATTATTCTAAACGTTCTTGATAAGTTTATAATCTTTTCATGCTAGGGTTACTATTTACGGGGTACTATTCTCGAATTACTATTTACGGGGTACTATTCACTCAGGTACTATTCACCCGGGGTACTATTCATGACAAAAATTAATTTCTTCTCGGTCCAAATCATTTTTGATACAATATTATTCTTGAATTTTACTCCACAAAGCAGTCTCATGTTGACAAATTCGACATTATTGAATTCTGGATAAATTAAATTGTTAAAGTATTTAATATTTATCCTTGATCTCGTTTGTTTGAATTCTTATATCATTGTCATCATCCTTATGCTTATATTGTGATGAAAGTCATCTTCGGCCAAGGGTGCAAAGATGAACTGTTGATTGGTATGATTATGACCAGGGATTATTCGGTATAATCATGACCGTAATGTTACAAGTGATGTGGATTATTTATTAAGCTGAGTCTCAGCGACAGTTATTGGTATGATCATGACCATGAGTTCTCTTCGGCCAAGGGTGCAAAGATAAATAATTTTATGGCGTGATCATGACCGTTGATGAAAACACGAATATCCTTAGCCCGTAGTGCATGGATAATTCGTGGTCGTGATACTAATGAATATCCTTGACCCGTAGTGCATGAATAATTCAGTGATGTGGATTATTTATTAAGCTGAGTCTCAGAGATAAAATTGATGATAAACTTTTAAATCATAGAAGATAATAGATATCATGCTCTACTTGACTCTTCTAATGGATTGCTTATTCCGCTGTAGTTGTTGATCTAAAACTTGTTGTCTACTGTATTCTATTAGTTGTTATACTGTTGAAGGCAAAGGATAATTTATTCTGTATTATCTTAGTCATAATATTTCTTACTGGGCTAGTTGAGCTCACCCTTTTCTTTCACTATTCTCTTTAGGAAATGAGAATATAACTGAGACTAGTCAGGGAATGGATTGACGGTCCAGATGGTGGTTTTAGTAGTTCTCACTATTCTGTGAAATAGTGTGATAATAATTGTAATGAGATTGAATTTGAGTGTGGATATTGTCTAGAAGACAATATGTGTGTTAAAACTCTCATCTATGTTTTGTCGTATTTTACACGACAGTTGTATAATTAAGTTGTAGTTGTATTCTGTACCATGTATCTGGCGACCCAAGATGGGTGTTGTATACCCTATTTTCTAATTAGATTAGAAGGATTAACTGATGTCTTTATAAGAGGAGTCTTATATCAGATATCAAGTAGTCGTGATTCCAATGGTTGGAGAGTATGCTCTTTTTCTACAGAGATAGAAAAATTAGGGTTTTGCCAAACACCCATCTTCTTGAATACTTCTTCTTCCTTAATGGATCACATCTAGAGGCTAAACACTTAGGTGGTTGACGTTGATCAAAAGAACAAATCAAACCCGATGGATTCAAGTTGAATGCGAAAAAGATTTGGAGGTGAACTTGTACCTGAGGAAGCTCAAATCTTCAAGGGTATAATTCTTGTTCTTCATCTTTTTGTTTAATTAATAATTATGCATAAAGGATGATCCGGGTATATGATTTGTAAACTTTTAAACTCTATTTTATCATGTTTCCTCTTACTTTGTGCAATTTGATTGCGTCCATGAATCTTACAAACCTAACAAAATTTCCTTAAACTCATCTCCTTTAAACTCTATTTGAGTTATTTATTTTCCAATCCTTCTATCGAGCTTAGGTTATAGGCTAAGGTATTACGACCTAAGGTTTCTAACCTATATCTCTGATACCACCTTGTGACAACCCCAAATTCGGGTACTTAGAACCCGTACTTGGTTTTAGACGATAACATTCACACAACCTGCTTAATATATTAATAATTAAAAATATTACATCAGAGTCTCGCAATCCCAGGTACGATGACCTTTAATTACATTCTTACATAATAGGTATTGTATTATTATTACAAAACACTTTGTTAATATAAACAACCTTCTTCAACTACTCATACAGCTTCCCTTTTCCCTTGTCTTTGCCAAATCCTTCTATGCGTTCACGTTTCACTGAAAACATTTAATTCCAAAGTAAGAATGAGCATTCAATTGATCAGCAAGTAATATCATGCAATAAACGATGTATAAAAGAGTTAAATATTTTCTTTGAGTATACTTTTACAACGGATCAACTGTTGTGAAGTTATTGAAACAATTTCTCGAATGACATATCAAGTAGCTTATATTTTTCAAACGACGTATTAACTATAGATGCCGAGCGGTCAGTTGACCATGAACATTATTTTTTTTATGCTAAAAATAGGTATAACAGTAATTCAACTGTATAAAGACTTGTGATAAAATATTGTAACGTGAATCTAGCTGAAATAATTAGTTTAGACTCATTCGTAAACAATTTAGAAATTTTAGAACTTAAAGTAATAAAGAAATTTGCATACCAATGTCAAATTATACAAGTTAGGAAACTTTCACAAGCATACAAATATAATTTACTTGCTCAAATGTAAATAAGTTTGAGATTCTCGTGAAATAATAAACCTCTTGCATAAAGAAATTGCATAAGTTAGAGATACTTGCTCAATAAAGAAGTAAAGTTCAAATACTTTCCTTGAGTGTAGTTTACGATTACCGCTTAATTCTACTTTTAATATCCTACATATATATATATTTATATATAGGTATCCATTAGTCATGTTTAACAAACTCATATCTTCCAAGTATATATCAAGTACACATTAGTTATGTTCACGTATAACATACTACAATCAAGTACTTTATGCACACATTCAACCATACTATATACATATTCAGTCATATGTGTAATACATATATACTACATAAATAGTTCTTGATTTTATTTTTCAAAATCTTGTTTTTGTTTTCAATACAATTTACTTTCAATTAGAATTTCTATATTTAAATTTTCTTAGTTCAACTAAATTATGTTTGGTCATGACATACACCATGTTTAACATGTATTGAAGCTTAGAAAAGTTAAACTAGTATGTATTAAACCTCAAATAACAAATAAAATATCTTGGTGGTTCTGAAGGGTGGCGCGACCGCACTGCATATTAGGCATGGGATTGGCGCGGCCGCGCTACTCCCTATTTAGCCCAGGACTAAATTACTTCAACTCTGATCTTTCCTTACTATCCAAAATTTATTCAACAATCAGTATGATTATATGAATCCAAATTAAACTTTAAATGATTCTAATCAAGCTAGCTTCTCTCTTTAATAATAATTTAGTATAATACTTGATTTTCATTTTTAAACTTAGATTAACTAGTTTAATTTATGTTTCACTAGCTCAGACACCATACAGAACATTTCAATCATAAATATAACATGTTTAATTGGTGTTAATTGAAATCAGGTTTAGGACTCTTATTACTTTCAAAATTATTTAGCTTTCCATTTAAATCCTTTTTAACTAAGCTTAGATATCTCAAGTCATGCATATCTATCTTGGTCATCCTTTTAGACACATATGAAAGCATATAAGATTTGAATACATATGCTCAGAACACAAAAATCAAGTTTTCCTTTTCTGGGGACCAGCGCAACCGCGCCATTTCGAATTCGAACTCAGACAGTGCTCTGCTTCGGTAGAGTTTTAGGAATTCAATTCAACATCCAACAATATATTTATGGGTTGCTATTTTCTTATACCAGATAGGTAAAAACATGATTCATTTATGTATTACAAGATCAGATACCACACGCATCAACTAATCTTTCTTTCCCCCAATAAGTTTAAAAAGTATTTTGACTTGGACATTTTAATAAATAATTTTATAAACACAATTATAGAATTCAAACTCAAAACTTTGAGAACATACTTCACCCAGATTTCATAGCCTATGCTCTGTCCAGATTAATCAAATATAAACAAAACATAATCAATTACACTAATTCTTCTACATGCCATTCTAATTACAAAAAAATATAATCACCATATAAAAATTACCTTTGATTTGAGTTTTCCTTTATTTTTTTTCAATTCATGATCTTCAATTTCCCTTTCTTCTTGTTAGTCTTATGTGATTTCTTTGTTGGCTATGGTTTATATAGACTTGTAGTAAACAGAGAAAGAAATGAAATGACTGGAGTTTAGCTTAGTATTTATAAAGGAAACATTCATTGCTCAATACATATATAGGTTTGATAAATAACATAGGTCTATATTGATAGCTTTGCTTATTATGGTTATAGCCTTGCTAAATATTGTTAGTAAACATGTGTCCTCACCCACCCAATTGATTGGTCAAAGCACTCACCCACTTTCCATCAACGTGTTTCATGTTTTCATCCTTATACACAAGTTCAGCCCTCCTTCTTTGAAAAGGGCAGTATTTCTGACTGCAATATCGAATATGACGCTGAAGGAAACTTTCACTGATTAACAACTCTCAAAGTATCAAAATACTCACAAAATACGCTCGATAATAGAGAAAGAGAGAGAACTTGTGTTTCTGGTGTGATTTTCAATTCTAACTCAGCACCCTATTTATAGGAAAATGCTAGAACAACAAAGCAGACTTGACCTGCTACCTGATGGCTTTACCTGCTACTATTCCCACCCACCACTTTCGAAATAAATTTCAGCACATCTTTTCACCAACCAAAGGCGGGGCCCACTCATTCTAGAATTTTCCACCAAAAATTATTTATAAACATAATTTCTGAATCAGTCACCTCTTAAAATTCATAACAAATCATACGTTCATTTTTAATTGTTAAAAATTTGTGGACATATACTCAACTTATATATGTATAACATATCCAAAAATCACAACGATCCAACGGTCGGATTAAAAATTATAACTCACGCAATATAGCTTAAGAACACTGATTTTTCGGACTATGAGTCCGTTGGACCAGTTTCATTCAAGCAGTCACCACGAAATATCCACAAAGAATTTTTGGGTGATTTCAATTACTACTGTTAGACATCAAGTTTAACTGCAGCGGAACATGCAATCCATTAAAAGAGTCAAGTAGAGAATAAAATCTACTATCTTTTATGATTTAAAAGGTTTTTCATCACTTTTATCGTTGGGACTTAGCTTAATAAATAATCCACATCATCCCTGCACTACGGTCAAGGATATTCATTAGTATCACAACCATAATTTATCCATGCATTACGGGCCAAGGATATTTGTGTATTCATCAATGGTCATGATCATGCCAACAACTGTCCATCAATGCACTATGGGCCAATGAGGACTTTTACCACATCATTTATAACATTACGGTCATGATTACACCGAATAATCTCTGGTCATAATCATACCAAGTCCATCTATGCACTACAGGCCACAGATGACTTTCAACAAAATATAAATATGAGGATGATGACAATTATAAGAATTCAATAAAACAAGTTCAAGAAGTAATTTATTCAGGAACTAATAACGTCCAAATTGTCAACATGATACTTCTTTGTAGAGTAAAATTCAAGAATGCTCAGAAGAATATTTCCACGAAAAGATACTGGATGAAGCGCAAATATCAAGGATATTTCACTAATTTCATGGAGTATAGAAGTCAAAACTTTAACCAACTGAGTATAATAAAGAATGGAATCAAAAGAAATCAACATGCATGCGGTACTTCACATAGACAAGTTATTCCAACAGAATAATAAATAACGGAATCAGGTCAGGCGTAACACGCACCGACAGGATATTCTAACAGAATAATAAAGAATGGAATAACAACAAAAATCACCATACATGCGGTACTTCGCATAGACAGGTTATTCCAACAGAATAATAAATAACGGAACCAGGTCCGGCGTAAAACGCACAGACAGGATATTCCAACAGAATAATAAAGAATGGAATAACAACAAAAATCACCAAGTATAGGGTAGACCGCGTATACAGGTTATTTCAACAGAATAATAAAGACTGGAATAACAAAAGTTCTCTTCATGAATATGAAAAAAATAATACCCCTTACCTTATAAAGAAGAGTACTCCGACGGTAGGGCGGGGATATACTTGAAGAAACTTGCATTACGCTCAAAACTTTCTTAAACGCTAAAGAAATACGTTCAAGATAGAAGAATGATTCTCTCTATAGTTTCTCTCTCTAGAGTTTCAGTGAATTCATAAGAAATAATGAAGTAATGAGCTTCTATTTATAGAAGAATGGACTAAATAGTAATCAATCCATGAACGGTCCAGATTGATTTACTTTAAACGGACGGTCCAGATTGGTTTACAATAAAATATAATATATTCTATTTATAATCTAATAAAACGAATAACTTTTAAAAAGATTTTACTATACAAATACTATGCAGGCACTATACAAACACTATGCATAATAAAATATAATATATTCTAATTATTGTCTAATAAACGAATAATTTTATAAAAGTATTCTGTTTTATATAAATTTTTTTTATTATTAGCCTAATAAAACGAATAACTTTATAAAAATATTCTGTTTTATATAAAAAGCTTTTCTGTTTTATTACATTAATAATACTAATTAAACAAAGCTTCATCATCATTATTATTATTCACACTATTAATCGACCAGATCGTTCCCAGGAAAAAGGTGGCTTTTCAATAAGGATTTCTCCCTATTGGCGCGCAATTAGGTGACCAAACCTCTCCTTGGCAAAACTTCTAGACATCGTTAATAATATAAATAATAATATTAATAACTCTGTCATCTCAATTATTGATTTAATAATATATAAAATATCGACAATAATTGAAAAAACTGAATGACTTCACACGTAAGCATCAATAAGCAATACCGTGTGTTACTATGCAACCACGTGTATTCCTGTACTTTTAACACCGGGTGTTTCAATATTTAACGGTAAAACTTCCGCCGTTATTTTTATAAAAAATATTTTTGTCGTTTTCTCAATCCGACAATAATTCCGTTGTGGGGTCCACCAATGATTGTGCCGTCATAGGAATATTCTCCGACCAATCGAATATTATAAACAACTTGCGTACTTTACAAAATTTATAAATATTACCCACAACTATAACATTATATCAAATTTATTCTATAATATTCAAAAATGATAATTATAGAAAATTTATTTTTATTTATAAAAGTTGTGGTCTTATAGGTACAGTCCCTCTGTCACACTAGAATGACACACATAAGAATGAAAATACATTCAGTCATGATCTTTTAGGTGAACAGATAAACCAAAAAGATTCTAAAAGGTCAATAATTTAAGATTTTATTTAAATAAATTTGATACGATTGTACTTAAAATTTAACGGAAATTAGTTGGTTTATATCTCTCCATATTACTCCCTCCGTCCCAAATTAATTGCTCAGTTTTGACTTTTTGAAGTCAAATTGACTATTTTTAAAACTAATTTTTTTTCTATTTTTTCTAAAATATAGGTGAAGAGATTATAACCAAAAGAAAGTATATACAATTTATTACTAATCCTAATTTTTATAATTTTAGAAATATATTTATATATGCTTAATTATTAATTCTAAAAATAGTCAATTTGACTTAAAAAAGTTAAAATTGAACAGTTAATTTGGGACGGAGGGAGTAGTTATTAGTAGTAGTTCATTTTAAGAATCTTGGAGAGCGACTTCTCAAATTCGACAATTGGAGGAGACAAACCAAAATCATCATCATTGTCATGGCCATTGTCGGTTGGCATTATTATTGGTGAACTGACTAAGTATGCGATGATCTCACATGAATTTTAAGATAAAGAGCTAGCTAGTTAGCACATTAACCATGTTATACTTGTACTGATTAAAATCATGATAGGTTGAAAATATGAGAGTGGTGTTTTAAAAGAATGTCGGATTTTCCAAAGGGCAAAGTCTATGTTCTTTGCCCCAAGTCCCACATTATAAATGTTTGTCAAAGCTTCCTGACGGTAAAATTAATGATTTGACCACTGAAATTGTCACATTTTATTTAATATCTTATTAAAATTTTAATTTATCAAATTAATTAACTAAACTAATTAAATTTTTTAAATTGGATTATTCTGTCAAATCTAGTTAACGGCTGTCAAACTTTTTTCATACGTGGAAGCAAAAAAAAAGTTGAAAATAAAATAAAAAATGAGGTAGCCAATCAACAACACTGACATGGAAATAAAAAAAAATTATTTTTTAACTCATTTTTAACATTTTTAAAATTTTAAAAATGACAAAAACATAATAAAACAAAACTAAAACTAATAAAAATAAAATATTTTTTCATTCATTAAATCAATTCGTCTTCCTTCTTCTCTCACTTCTTCCACCATCACTGCCGCCTCCACCTCCTCCACCGTCTCTTCTTCCTCTTCTTCTCTCTTCTTCCACCACCACCGCCGCCTCCACCTCCTCCTCCACCGCCTCTTCTTCTCTCTTTTTCCACCACCACCACCTCCACCTCCACCTCCACCTCCACCTCCACTAAGTACATTATTCAGTAATATATAAATTTTCACGGTTTCTGTTACGACCAACAATCCTATTATGAGATGAGATGAGATGGGATGGGGTGGGGTGGGGTGGGGGGTAAGGGGCATATACATAATAACATAATATTATTTTTTTTAGTAGGAGTGGGGGTGAGAGTGGGAGTGGGGGTGGGGTGACGTGGGGTTGGGTGGGATGGGGGGGATAAGGGGTATATACATAATCACATAATATTATTTTTTTGGGTGGGTTTGTGGGGGGTGGGGGTAGGGGGTGGGTAGTTGTACTTGAATATGTAAATATGAGTGGAAAGAACTTTTGATTTAGATTTAAAATAAAATATGAGTCGAAAAATAGTTAACCGAGTTTAAACATAGTTAACCAACCCATTTGATTCCAATTAATATGAGTTGACCCGACAGTTAACCAACTATATTATCAGGTTTAATATATATGTATATATATATACGGTCCGGATCAAGTGCATAACCCTTATCTTACTCACCCGTGCTTACCCCCCTTTAAGCGACGGTTTCAGTCATACAACCGTCATCTATACTTTTAGCGACGGACAACATATAGCGTCGCTAAAAGTATAAACGACGGTTGTATGACCGAAACCGTCGTCTAAAGAAGGGTAAGCACGGGTGAGTAAGATAAGGGGTATGCACTTGATCCTTGCTATATATATATTTAAAAAAAGCACTAATAATTGTTGTATGATACTCCTTTTTCATATTCTCTAATAATTGAGAAAGAACAAGATCTCCTAGACACCTCGCGTTAAGTTTTCCATTTGTTATATGAACTTCTGTTTTGACAAGAAAACCTTGCTTCGATCAGTTAATTGAAAATAATATGAAAAACACTTCTTGGAATTTCATGTTGGTTTTGATCATCCTTATTGGGGTTTTTGTCAAATGCCAAGATTTTACTGGCCTCAGGCTTGCATATGCTACTGAGTGAGGGGTATCCGATCTACTTCCTGAACTAATTTTTTTATATATATCAGAAAATCATAACAAAAGCATTATCATATCTATAATATTAATACAGGGGGGCATTCATCACTAGATGATATAAACAACAGGTCGGTCATTAGATAATATTGATTTTCTTACAAGGCTACAAAAAGTATGATAATGTTGTAGAACAAGGCAAGATTCACACACCCTTTATATCAGTTATAAATTGTTCAAGTTCTTCCAGCGTTGCTTTTGACAGGCCTACAAGACATACATTAGAATGAATTTTACACTCCATTGAAGTCATTGAGCTGGGAAACACCATAAATAAGAAGCAGAAAACAAAATGCCAATTTTCTTACCATTAGAGCGGTTCGTCCTAAACAAATCCCCACTTGATAAGTGCATCCTCTCCATTCTAATACATTCAGTTTCCTCCACCCTTTTGGTCTTCAGTTTCTCCACCTTTGCACGAAGCTCTGCTGCACTTCTTTGAAACTCTGTATGAAGCAATAATGCACTTGAAGATTTTGATAAATTTTAACATAATTTTATCACTTTTCCTGAGCTTAAAAACTCACTCCCAAGTGCATAATAATCACAAAAACTTCTCTTTCTGCTACCTCTCAATTCTCAAAATACAAACAGAAGTTTACAAGTTACATTCATAACATAGAATTACTCAATTTAAAAGTAAACCGAAGCGGTCAGTAGATCCCTATCCTGTAATAAAAGCTGTAGAAATAATAATAACAGGTCATGGATGTTGTTAACTGACCAAGTCTCCATAACAAATGCATGTTAGGCATAACACCTCTAATTTCATGTTAGAAGATTTATGTAAAGGATACCTTCGAACATGTCACGGTCAAAATATTGTTCACATAACTGTAATGCTTCATTGAGAGACCCTGTACGGTGGTTACTTAAAAGAGACTGACTTTCCAGTGCTCGAAGTTCTCTGTTCAGCTCAGCAGACTCTTTCCCAACCTAGTAAGAACACTAATTTTTTTTAGAAATTATAGCATTGATTTGAACCAACCAACACATAAATATGAAAAAATTATAGCAGCCTACAAAAGCCTTGTTACCAAATAAAGCTTCTCCCTCAAGGAGTCCAACTGCGCATCCAGCTCCTTATCATCAATAGCATCAACATCCATAGGAATGTCACCAGATGATTCGCTCTAGAAATGCATTTATTATTTAAAAGTGCTTTTAAAAATAAATTGATAAACAAAAATTACAACCAAGGATAGCTACTAAATCATAAAATAAGAAAACACACTTTTGTAAAGCAACTAATATTTTATCTAAGAAAACAGAAAGAGAAATAAATTCATATAACATTTTTACTGATTTAAAATCTGTCAGAAAGTGAACTGAACCATAAACAATCAAATTATAATTAATAATTTTTTCTCCCTTAAACTCTTTTACTTGTACTGCGTAAGCTTTCAATTTTTAACCTTTCAAATAAAGTTCACATTATTTTCTTCTTTTTTTCCTAATAAATAACTAAAGTTACCAAGCTATTAGAACTTAGAAGGTGCCTTGAAAGCATGAACAAGAGGAGTAGGAGGGGTGGGAGAAAACTAAAGTACAGGGGATGTACACGTCCAAAAGCACAGAACAACCAAAAATTGGTTTATGCCAAAAGATCATGAGCCTAAACAATCTTAGTTCCTGCAAAGCCAAAAACAAAACAAAAAACCACTTTACCTAACATGACCATCACCCTTCACATGCCATTAACTGCCGAAAAAGAAATTAACAATAATATCCCCCCACCCCCCAAACCTGAAAATACATATACTTCATTTCAAAGTCTACATATGCTACTTTCTAACTCGAGCACTTATTGAATCCAAAAATGTGCTTTAGTTTGATCTCATGATCTTATTAACTCAGCTAATATAATTCATTTTCCGTCGTCCTCTGAAATAAAACTTAGTTTACATTACTTTTCAGATCAATATTTATTTTATCCGTCAGTTATAGCGTTTCCCCATGATCCTCTGACTTTCAGAACTTAAACCATCTCCTCCTCAGAATGAGAAACCTATGAATAATAGATACATAAAACTATGTTATACCACACAGGTCCTGGGCCAAAATAATGCAAATAAACAGTCTCAGCTCCTGCTCAGGGAGAAAGGGGAAAAAAAACTGCCCTCCCTCCACCGACTATTACCCTTCACAGGCCATTAACCACCCAAAAGTAAATAAACAATTGAACCCCCCAAAAATATATATACATCATTGACCCAAACACAACATACCCAAAAAATCTACAAATGCTACTTCCTGACCAAAGAAAAATGAAGTTGTTGTGGCCATACGTCAGTGCAATTCACGAAGGCCAACTAAGGCCTCAAACTCGAGTTGATTGTCCTATGATGGAATCGAATCCGGCTCTTGAAATCAAATCATATGTCTACAATATCATTTTTTGATAGGTAATTTTGGCCCCAGGTATGGGGGATTGGAACCAGCCATATGTCTCCAATATCTTGAAACAGAATGAAGATACAAATGTGTGGTGGAAATCCAGAAACAGAAAACTTTCTCAGCCATTCTCGATCATCATCCTAGCACATCCAACCTCCGCATATCATAATCATAGTGTAGCACAATTACTTCTCAATCACTCTTACAAATTCAAAGCAATTAAAAGAAAAGGGTTCGATCAAACAAATTTACACAGCTCATTGTTTGGAAAATTTTAGATTCTCAAGTTCGCTATGTACATCACCCAAATTGTTTAAATTAGACAAAGGAATTAGAACCTTCAAAAAGAAAAAGTTATAATTTTTCCTAAAACTAGTTTAATAAAATTACTTACAGCTTTGGGTAGTAAAGAAAATCCTTCAGGAACAACAAAACAGTGGCGCAAACAATACTTCTCCCACATAGTCAACGGCCTGTCCAAAGCAGATTGGATCATGTTCCGCAGGTAACCTACGCCCTAAGATTTAAAACAATTCATACAAATTTAATCAATGTACACATAGCTTATATGTCTCTGGAACCCAAATTTATCTATTAAAGAACAAACTTTAAACTTAAAACCCCCGACAACAACGAAAAAAGATTTACCCTTATAGAGTGTATGACAAATTACTCATACTCTCTCATTTCCAAAATTCGACATACATAATTATGTTTCAAAATATACCCTTGATATTATCTTAGTGAAGAATCTAATAGTAGTTGTGTAATGCTAGAAGTGATAGTGAAAATGTAAAATGTCAAATTTGGAACATATAGTCCTAAAATATAAATGTATCTATATAACTGGTAGAATTAAAAAGTAAAATGTATCTCTAATGAGTAATCAATACCAAAATATAACAAGACAAATACCAAGTCATTTTGATTCGTCCCGGGTCAACTAAGCAATCCAATTTTGACGACTCGATAACACAATTTTTTTTTCTTTTTTGCTGACTTTTATTGGTCATAACTTTTGACATTCCCAAAAAGTTTCTACAGGTTAGCTCAAAAGTTTTTTAATTTAAACTTATTGATTCATGCATTCCTGATTTTCGCATTCCAATGCATCTCACACTTCATATATATTTATGTAAAGAACCCAAAAAAAAAACTGACTTTTACTCCTTTAAAGAAGCCCCCAAACAAAATTTCATACTATATACTATAAATACTGCATTTACCCTTTTCAACATGCTGCTTAATTATAGGATTAATTTCTTATTTTGAGTTTGAATTGGATTTAATAGGAAAAAAAAGTGATAAAAATGCAGAGAGCAAAGAATGCAGCGGCTTCGACAAAGGAATCTGCCACCAATGTGGCTGCCTCTGCCAAATGTGTATTGGAAAATATTAAGGCTATCATTCAAGAGAAGGTTTCACTTTTTCATTATGCATTCCTAAAGTAAACGGAGGCAAACAAGTTCAGGTATGATTATATCCATTTACCTCATTGCAAGAATATGCAATGTGTAGGATACTTCATTGCCAAAGAAAGAGGTCGAGCTAAGCACAAACATAAGCAAACAGATTTTTTTATTAAGATTCTTCATAGCTTTGACAAGGCATCAAATGTAAAATATATACTTTGTCCTAGATCATTATCAGAAATAATTGTGGCATATTATGACTTCATTTGAAATTGAATAAATTATTATTATTATTATTATAAATATTCGCTCAAATATGTGATTTTTAAAGTTTGTCCGATACGTAGTTTCTAAACCTTACCCGTTTGCACGGGTTATCAAGCTTGCTAACGAGAAAAAATGAAAAAGCTTTTACCTTGGCTAGATCTTCGGTTCTGTCAGTGCCCTCAATCTTCAGTAGAGTGGACGCCTCCCTGAAATAACCATCAACGGAGCAAAATTAGAAGTTCAGTCAAGAAAATTGAAAAAACGAGAGCCACTTTGTGTTTATATTTATGTATGTATGTATGTATATATAGAGAGAGTGTAGTATCGGTACTGATGGAAGAAATCGAAGGCGCTATAGACTAAATCGTCGACTCGATTGAGGGCCTCGTTGATGAAGAGCTGAGGGTTTAGGTTAAGAGAATCGAAGATCGCCTCGCTTTCACTGCCCTCCATTCTCACTTTCCCCTTTTCAATTCCAAATCTCTATTTTCCGCCAAAATCACACCACTGAGAGTCTGAGACCGACACATAAAGGACTGGTGGATAGGGCCATATGAGTCTTTTTATGAGAAAAAAAAATATAATGTCTCAACTCAGGAGGAGGGAAAGTAAGATAACTTGGATTGACTCACTAACTCAAATTTGTGTTCTTTTACTATTAAATTATTCCATAAGTCTACTATCACATAAAATCGTTTACATATACTCACATGCATATTTTAATAGTCCACGTACAGAGCAAGTCACGTGGTCCATTATGCATATAATTGTATGTGATAGTAGACTTACGGAATAATTTAATAGTAAAAGAACACAAATTTGAGTTAGTGAGTTACGGAACATGTGAACGGTTTTATGTTTTACGTGATAGCAGACTTATTTTAAATTATTGCCTTTAGTTTATATAATATAATCATCAACAATCGATAGGATTCTTAATCTTCTTCTCAAGCTATCCACAAGTCTCTTCCCTTTTAGGTACTTTCTACTTTTTATTCTTTAAACTTTATAATTTCTTTGCCTTTTCTATTCCGGTTGTTTATAATTATGACAAAAAAAATCATCTGGGTTTTTCTTATTGTGTAATATCTAATCTGGGTTTCTCATTTTAGCACTGGAATTCAATAATTGAATCTTATGCATCCTGGGTTGTGTTAGTTTGCTATTGTTTGCAGGTCTTTCTTGGTGGAATTAAACCTTGAATTGTAAAAAGTTTTCATTTTGTGCCGGTTAAAATTTCTAACTTTGAATTGTAGTTGGCTATCATAAAGTTATTGTTGTGAGGAATTGGCTCAGGATGTAACTGAATGAGTCTTTATGCTGATATAAATGACAGTGATAAATGATATACTCCCTCCGTCCAAAACACATTTTTCAGTGGTTGTATAACTGTGTTCTTCCTTCAGGTCAATTATTGATCATTTACTGTTTGCAGACACAATTCGTCCCATTGATGTTGGGCTGAAGCCAAGAGGATGATAGAAGTCATGGTCTATTCGGAAGTACTTAATGTATTTAATAGGGTGGATCGATGGGCTCAACCAATAACATATATTGATGTACATGAGTGTGATAGTTTTACGATAAGCTCCAGTGAGTGTAAATCTCTGTTACAGATTCAATTCAACATTACCCGTGAATTTTGGTTTGTAAGTCTTTTCTATATGGATGGTGGGGGCTTTTCCTTTGAATATTTTTCAGACCCTTGTGCCCAGTGAGCTGTAATTTTGAGTTCATCTGTTCCAACTCTGTTAGGGTTCTAAACTCTCAGCTTCCTTGAGAGTACTTTTTCTCATGAAACTATGATGAGTAGTTATCAAACATAAAAATTGGCCTGAACAAGTTGATTTTGTAGTCTTTGAAGATATTTTAAACGTTAAGCCCTTTGTTTAAGCAAATATTTTTTTTCAATACAGATGTGTATATTTTGCTTCCCCACTTCCTCAGTTATTCCACTTCATGACCATCCAGGGATGACTGTTTTGAGCAAAATTCTCTATGGCTCCTTGCATGTGAAAGCTTATGATTGGGTTGAGCCTACGCCCGCGTTGAGAAAAGCAAGGGAACTGGATGTCTTATTCTGAACTCCTTCCAAACTTCTAACGAGTTTGTTAAAATTAAATGTCCCAAAACTGAATCCAACTCATTCTAGCCTTAATTTTGGTTTAAATTAATTATATTTTCTGTGTAAAGACTTTATTCTTTCTATAATATGGATTCATACTGTGGAAAATGAACTTAAAGCTTTACACTATATTGTTTTCTACTTTAAGGAGTAGTGCAAGTTTTAATGTGCATTCCTGCCTAATTTAACAGTGCGATTGGCAAAGTTGGCTGTTGATAAAGTTGTAACAGCAGCGTGTGATACTTCGGTTTTGTTTCCAAAGACCGGAGGGAACCTGCATTGTTTGGCTGCAATCACACCTTGTGCTGTTTTTGACATCCTTGCTCCTCCTTACTTGGAGGCTGCTGGCAGGAAATGTAGCTATTACCATGACTACCCTTATTCAAGCTTCTGTGAGTTGTTTGTTTTGTCCATTGTCGTTTTCATTTTTCTTTCACTCTTCACTTTTGCGACTCTGCATGATCCCTAACCATATAGGAATAAGATTATTTAAACGTTTTTTTTATATGAAATGCCAGTATTAACTATGAGTTGCGTGTTTATAATTTGATTTAGCCGCCACAGGAATGGATGGTGAGATGGATGCGGTAAGAGAACAGGAGTACGCATGGCTTGCAGAGGTAGAAACACCAGATGATCTCTACATTCACTATGGAAGATATATATATACAGGCCCAGCTATTCATATATATTTAGCTAGGGATCATTGTTTTGCAATCGGTGATTGAACCCTTGTTTTCGTTGTATTATGGTTGAGCTTTGAAGCCTGGGATATTTTGGGACATTGGACTGCACTAACTTGGCAAGGATCGAAGGCAGAAAACAAAGCAACAATGCTTTGAATTCAAATCCATCTTCATCAAAAATACACTTGCATGCAGCAAAAGACATGCGAAACATTCCAACACTTAATACACGGAATGAACAGATAGGACGACTACGGGAAAAGCCCTCGGGGAATTAGAAAAGGCTGAACCTAGCTAGAAAGAAAGCACAATGGTAAACAATCTAAAAGAAGATAGGCTCGATCTATTTACCAAATGAAGGATAAACGACAGACGAAAGGGAAAGGGCTTACCAAAGAGAAGACATAATCATATAAAAGACCGACTAAGAGAAGTTGGAATGAGAGTACGAGATCATATATAGATAGAAAGAAATTCCGTTAGGGACTCTTACACTGTACCAAAAGAAGGACAATGACTATGTTATGGGTATAGATCCCAAAGACTTTCGCTTTGGACCACTTCTCCCACTAGACGAATCATCCTTGAAGCCAAACTCTAATTAAAGTCAATGTAACCTTAATTAGAGTCTGCATCTTGTATGGCCTTTTCGTCATCTTACTGGCCTTACTGCAGTGTGCTCTCTTGGTTCTGATCTGCTGCGATGTGAGCATCTGACATTTACTTGTACTACAAACTTGATTCAAGGCCAATTGGCATTGCTGTCGAAATGTTTAGAATACTTGGTTAATTTCTTGTAATTGATATTTGACGATAACGTTTTTATGGAATGGAGGGAGTATTATATTTCTCATTCTTACTATATCCTTGTCAAACAAGTCTCATTTGCAAAGTTGTTGCATATATATAACTAAATAACTAATTTCTAACATATCCAGGCTTGTCGGTGAACAAACAGAACTTAATTTTCTACCCAAAAAAGATGGGAAAGTTCAAAGTAGTTGCAGGAATTAATTATTTGAAAGGGTCAACTAGTCCTAAATACTGGATCTACCATTGTTCGGGGATGAACATATATATATATATAGTCTGGCTCTCTCCAGCGAACTGGAGGGCGATTTAAAAGCGAACTGGCTATAACGACGTATAACATAAAAAATCGACTTTCTATAGCGACGAAAAAAATCGTCGTTATAACCGATTCGTTTTTAATTCACTATTTTCCTTTCACGGAGAAACAGACTATATATATATATAGTACTGTTTGAGTCCCTTTCCAGTAGTGCATGAACATGGTACTGGATCTATATATACATATACATATATACAATTTATTAATTCCTCACTTCACGATATATTGAAATAGCTAGATAGAATAATCCGGCTGTGCGCTAGGCTTAATTATACTAGAAAAACTAAAGTACAGTTGGTGACTACATATATATTTAATTATAATTGTTAATAATTAATATAGTACTATATCATTACCTTGCCATTCACAAATAAAAGGCATTTTAAATCCCAACCTACCTACCCTCAACACACAGAATTAACAAAAGTTTTTTCTTGAAACTGCACAGTTGTTTAACACATTACAAGACACCTATCAATACAAGTGTATAACAACCCATGATCCACATTTAAATTAATTTAGTTGCTCATTATCTTAAGAATAATTTAATCACTAACTTATATTCATTAATGTATTTAAATAGATACCCTAATTAATCTACCAAAAACAACTTGCACGTATCATATATACACACTAAAAAAACATCATTAAATTTTTGAAACATTATGCACCTAAAACCAATAGTAACAAATCTTCTAAACATTTTAGATGCATTCACAAATTAAATACAAATTATGTATTAAATGATAATAAATTATTAGTATTCTTCACTCATTAAACACTATTTAAACAACCCTCTAAATCTCAAAAAACAACGAAGAACAACGCTAGCTCTTTTGAAGCAAGTATTTACCACAAAAGAAGCCACAAGAAGAATGGAAAAAAGTTAAATATATAATTTAGAACGAACAAAGTATAACTTCGTACAGATATCTAACAATATATCTTCATTTTCATATTAAAAATCTGAAAAATAGCTTATTCCGATCCAACATAAGCATAAATTCATTGTATATCGTTTGATGTGATAAAAATATGTAATGCAAGTGTACGGTGTCAAATTAAAGAATTGTCAAGTACAGGTCGAATCCACAGAGACTAGATTAATTTTAATGTTTCCTTAATATCTATTTTAGGAGAATTAAAAATAAATATTGAGAATTAATTAACTAGAATATGAAAACAAATAATGAGGAAACAATCTACGAATCCGAATCCATTAAATAATAAACATAATAAATAATTCAATCTCTTTTATTTTTATAACTTAACTATGGTTTTGATCTCCCTTCCCTTTAATTTAGTAATTTTACAATTAACGTGGGTAAGTATAGACTATGAAAATTTAAGAATTAACTATAACCCATCAAAACTTCTTTGAGCAAGCATGGATTATGAAAAACTCATATCTTAACAATAATCTATCAAAACCTCTTAATTAATTTAAAATCACATAAGAATTATAAAACGAATGTATTTCAATAACGAAACATGAAGACAAAATCAATTAAACATAAAAGCATAAATAATAGAAGAGATGAAAAATATTATCAAGAATAATTATTTAATTTCATCTTCATCCTAGATTAAAGAAATTATCTAGACATAAAAAATAATTAAACTAACTAAAATAAAGAAAAGAAGAAGATTAAAAAAAAAACTCCCATTAATTAACGATCATCCAACGAATTTCAACTTCCTAGTGGCAATCAACTTCTCAAAGAGACCCATCTTCTAGATAAACTTTCATTTCTCTTGTTGGATTTGACTTGCACACCAATATTGTTCCATCTCTTTCCTTATCCTTACCGGATTCTTCTTGGATATTCCTTACATGGATAAGAGCATTACAAGATTTTGACTTTATCGCAACAAATATTAAATCCTACAAATTAAAATAAAACATATTAATTTAATAAACTAATATAATTAAAAAGACAAAATTATAAATAATAAAATGTATGAATCATGTGTCTATCATTGTTCTCATATTAAAACTATATATTATCATAAAAATACAATCTTAAAAACTAACCCGTGCCTGGCACGGGTTTAAGGTTGTATATATATACATAACACATACAGCTATTGTATATACAAGTGAATGCTAAATTTCCATCTCTCTTATTAATTCTCGATCGTATATAATCATGAATGTTTCTTTTACTACACGGCCGCCTGTTTGTATTGCTGTAGTAGTGCTTGTGTTAAATTTGCTGATCAACAAGACACATGGGGAGATGATCAGCACTAACCAGATCGGAGCGACGAGGCGGTGCAATATTTTTCAAGGGAGATGGGTTTATGATAATACATATCCTCTTTATAATGCAACGGATTGTCCCTTCTTAGAGAAACCATTTACCTGCCAAAAGAACGGTCGACCGGACAGTTTCTTTCTCAAATACAGATGGCAGCCTACTGCATGCAACTTACCCAGGTACACCCATATAGGCTATACAGATTTTTGTTTGTTGCACTCTTTCTATAGCATGTATAAGAAACTTGTTGTTCTACAAAAATAGCTAGCTAGTCTCATCATTTTGCCAGTTTTCTGGATAGGTTGTTCTTAAATGTTATTTAATTAATTTTTGTAATTTCTATTGGAATTGTGGTAGTATAACATATCTAGATTACGTTTTAACTTAACTGTAAAATACATAAGTTATTGAATAATTATCACAAACACAAATGCTTGAGTAGATCAAGATGATTAGTTGAACAAATACGCTGTGTGTTTAACTTGGTGCTAGCATATACGTAGTATTGAGCTATTCATTGTAAAGAAGCCATCTCTCTCTCTCTATATATATATATATTAATGAACCAAACAAAGAACATGTCAATGCTGGCACAACAGAAAATCGAGACAGTTCATGCATGATTCACTTCTCCATTATTAAAACAACTGTATTTAGAAAATTGATATTTGCATTTAATATGTGGGTTCATTGTTGACATTGTAACGCTTGGCATATTTTAATTTTATTTTGTCCCACAAAAACATGCTCTTGGAAGGTTAATCATGCATGTTCTAAATTATTCTTTGTTCCCAATGGTATGGGTCAAAACACATGTATCAGCTGAAAACTATAAAAGATATATATCAATGGCATCTCATTAGATCTATCTGTCACATGTTTTAAGGTTTTAAAAAATACCACAGTCTGATCACCTCTTTCGATCTCTTGAATTTATACATCTTAGACGTACACAACTGCCTCATGCATATTTTATTCAGCTAAGATATGTGGAGGAGAATAATAAATTAATTAAAAAAGAGGGGACAAATTCGTAGTCAAGTTATAAATTTAAGATTATCCTTGCAACATAAATTGTCTAATCGCGGATTGACAATGCAAATTATTGCAACATAAACCGTCTAATCGCGGATTGACAATGCAAATTATACCACATCCGCACTTTAATACGAGACTTATAAAACTAAACTACATAGCCAAATAATGATCAAAATACCCTCTTCCGTCCGCGGTGCATATGCAGATGAAGAACTTTCGTCAATTCTTCAAATACCCTCTTCTTAAAAATAATCAAATCAGATCGATCGATAGCTATAATAGTGCAAATAACGACAACTTCTCCATGATAATATGAATAATTCTCGGTCGCTGGTAAGTACACAAATATGTTTTGATATTGTGATTTTGTATTTCCATTTTGGATCTAAACTGAGAAGATTTATATTATTGTTGAATCAGAGAGTAAAAATGAAATATATATATATATATATGAGAAATCTTGTTCTCTATATTTTGACAAAGTCTCCATCCGCAGAACTATACTGCGTACGGGAGATAGTATTTTGATTATTATTTGCTCCGCATTCTGCAAGTTCTCTCATAAAAGTGCAGATGAGGTATCATTTTTATCGTCAAATCCGCGATTGGATGATCTAAATCTGTTATAAGGATAATTTTAAATTTAGAATGTTGACCATAGATCGGTACCCGACCTATATATATATATATATATATATATATATATATATATATATATATATATATATATATCACTTGTTTCCACTTTCAATAATTGAGTTGGATTTGGATGTATACTCCCTAGTCCCTCCCCATAAGATCATGTCACAGGTATGTGAAATTTTAGTTTCACATCATTAATTATAATTTTAGCAACATATATTGTCTAGTAACTATCTGCTCTAAAGTATTGAGAAGAACATGGCAATAAGATCAGTTAAACAACACCTCTTGTAAGAAAAATAAATGATGTTCTAAGCCAGATTTAATTAATACATGCTGATCATGTAGGTTCAATGGTAGAGATTTTATACAGAGAATAAAAGGGAAGCGCATTATGTTTGTCGGAGATTCGCTAAGCTTGAATCAGTGGCAGTCACTCGTTTGCATGCTTCACACAGCAGTTCCTCATGCTAAATACAACATTCAAAGGATTCAAGACCTATCTACATTTAGGTTACCTGTAAGATTTCTTTTTCTAATTCTATATATGTAATTTAAAAAACACATATATGAGCATGCATGTAACCAAAATCAGAAAGAATTTATAATAATTCAGTGTACAAATTTTCATTTCACAATTTGCAGGCATACAATGTTACACTGATGTTCAGGCGCAACGCTTTTTTGGTTGACATTTCAAGCCAGAAAAATCATGGTAGAGTATTAAGGCTAGATTCTATCAGTGACGGAATTAAATGGAATGGAATCGACACATTGATCTTCAATACATGGCACTGGTGGCTTCACACAGGAGGACAACAACCGTAACGCCACGAACTCAACACATTATACGACATACAATTGATTAAAAAAACATCATCTATACTTATATTAATTAATTAGAATATTTATCTATTCTTTTATATATTTTTAAATTTTGGTTTTGCAGATGGGATTATATTCAAGTAGCAAATAAAACATACAGAGATATGAATCGCTTGGTTGCCTTTGAGATAGGTTTAAAAACATGGGCAAGATGGGTAGACTCCAATGTGTTTCCTAACAGGACCAAAGTCTTCTTTCAAGGTGTCTCACCTGATCATGGAAAGTAAGTAAGCAGTACTGTCCCAAAATATATGGAAGTGATCCCATCCCATCCCATGCATTAATTTAATTTTAATAAGCCTTTAAAAATTTAAAAGTCCAATGGGATTCTCATTTTGGGTCGTAAACTAATATATAGTACTAAGATATATAGTCATAATTATTGATATATATATATATATATATATATATATATATATATATTTCTGATCCTTTAATTTGTTGTTAAACTAGTGCAACTGCTTGGGGAGAAATGAATAAAAGGGATTGCAGGGGGGAGCAACTGCCTGTATTTGGATCAACATATCCAGGAGGACCAAATCAAGCTGAAGTTGTAGTAGAAAAAGTGTTGAGTAATATGGCAACTCCTGTTTATCTGCTGAATGTTACAACATTGTCTCAGTTAAGAAAAGATGGTCATCCATCCATCTACGGTTTTGGAGGAGTCCGAGGCTCAGATTGTAGCCACTGGTGTCTTCCAGGAGTTCCCGATACTTGGAATCAACTTTTATATGCAGCTTTCATACAGAACTAAACTGATTTCTTTGACTATTTTTTCTTTCTAAATTAATATATATACATGTAACTAATCATTGATTTTTTTAGGAATATAATATCAAATTTATAAATTTTATGTGTAGCAGTTGCATGTATCTAGTTTTACGTACATTTGATGGTTCACTTCTTAACTTTTGCAATTTTTCATTCTGCACAAAAACATACAACTAAATTTAAAAAAAATACAAATAAAAAAAATTAATAGGGTTACGTCCAAAAAATATTCAACACATTTTAACTCAAAATTCAATTTTTTAAGTTGAAGTTTTTTCCCAATTCCCTGTTGGAAAAACTTTAAACTATTTAAGTTGAATTTATTGTTTCCAAATTTATTTTTTCTAATTAATAAATCAATCCCATTGAGAAAGTCAAAATTGGGTCAAAGTTGTGGAGGAATACGATTATAAAAGAAAAAATACAAAAAAATTAGGAACAAGGAGAATCAGGATCCTCTATGAGGATTTTTCTGTGAGGATCTTGTGAGAGTTTTGTTGTGGGATTGACAACACATTAAAAAAGAGATCCAACGGCTCACAAATTTTATCAAGAAATTTTAAAAAATTATATGTAAAAATAAACGCGTTTGTGGCATCTAATTTTCTGTCAACTTGTAAAAAAAAGTCTTATCAAAACTTTGTGAGCCGTTGAATTTTCTTTTTAATGTATTGTCAACTCCACAATAAAACTCTCATAAGATTCTCACAAAAAAAATCCTCATAGAAGATCCTGATTCGAACAAGGAAGGAGTCTATATCCGGATGGAGGAGGAGGGTGGGACCTCAAGAATTTCCCACATGGGAATTAAAGCTATTAACAAGCAAAGTAAAATAAAAGAAAGACCAAAGGGGCCAGGTGTGTAACACCCCCTTTCCCAAAAGAAAAAAGGGATGTCACGCACAAACATAATGAATACAAATCTCTAATAAATCTCAAAATATCTCCAATAAAATTTAATACCAAAAGTCACATACTCCAATTTAAATAGTAGTAACTCCACATTTACATAGTCTCTACTAATAAGAAATAAATGCCAAAATAGCCCAAACATCCATTAACAAAATAATATGAACACCAAGTCTAATAATAATTCTCAAAACTAATCTACTCATTTGGATCAAAGGTAGCTCTCATCCCACATATCCTGATCACCCCTGATTACCTACCGGAAAAAGAACACAGCGTGAGCCAATTGCCCAGTACGGATATGAAGATGAATAAATGTATCACAAAAAGTAATGAATCTAAAAGAATTGAACGAATGAACATATGTGATTTACAAACGAATTACGAATATATCAAAATTTGAGAGTCCATTAACAAATGACCAACACTGTCAATCGAATAATTATAGCCAAAAGAATTCCAAATAAATAAGGCTGAATCAAATGGTTGTAAGATAACAATTTCATACTGAGCTCAAATACAAATAGCCAAAGGCTAACAAAATACATCGGTACCATGATGTACACAAATCAAATCGGACAGTACGCACGACACATATGTCACTAATCCGCCAAATAAATCGAATCAAATCAAATACTGGGTCGACCCATACGTATCCTGAACAAATATATCAAATGGCCAAAGCTCATACCCAGAGCATACAAAAGGATACGTCGTGGACTAATCACATCGCCACGGAAGGTGTCATGCCCTTGTGTCAAGAGGACATGCCTGTGGTACCCCCACAGGTGGTTAGCTCAAGTATACCCTAAGGATCAAACTACAAAATGTAAGCCAAAAGGGGTTCAAATCACAAGGCTTACATGACCATATTCAACTGAAATCGAATTATCAAATACAAACATACCCAATTATTACAAGATATCAACGATCAAAACAACTCCGAATGTGAACGAAAATATACGAATAATGGTACAAACGAATAAAGTTTCCAAAACATATTGACACGATTAACTAGTTCAAAGAGTACAAATACGAATTCAAATATCAACGCCAAAATGAAACTATCTCAATAATTTTGACAACAAGGAATAATCCCGAGAGACAATACCAAATTTCTAAACGAATAACAAAACGAACGAATTAAATTTAAAGGAATATCGCTGAAAAAGTACGGAATCCGTACCTTAATATAGTACCAAAATAATTCGCCGAATCTAAATATCGCCCGCTAAACTCCCTCAATCCGATCTAATTATCAAAATAAAATATAAAGCATATAATTAAATTACGAACTCATACGAATTATATTTTCATAAATTCAATAATTTTAATATACTATATTTACTAGTAATCAAAAGATGTATTTTAATTATAATAATAATATTATTAATTACTATCCTTTTTTTAAAAAAAAATATTTGTATCTTATATATATATATTATATATATAATAAACCAGCCGCTACATATATATATATATATATATATATATATATATATATATATATATATATATATATACATATATCCGAACTAATCAATTGCAGGAGGTAGGATAGGCCAATAATCATAATATATATATATATATATATATAATCAGCAGCTAAACCTATATGCATAACAACGAATCTGCAGCAACACGTTTTTGTTTTTTTTATATCTATATATATATAACTCAAATCGTATATATTCGCAGGTAAATCATATACCCCAAATGTAAATTAAAATTTCATTAACAAAGTCAACTAATCAAATGGCATAATAAAATTTTAAAATAGATTGTAATTACAGTAGCAAAATATTTGTTTTGTATTCAAAAATAGTCCAACAATTACCTTTGAGAAGAAGAATATGGTGAATAAAGTTCAAGGATCTTGCTCTCAAACCCTTTTGTAATCCCAGTCACGTTCCCTCGTTCCTTCTTGCGCCTCCTTTTTCTTTCGTTATATTCTCACAACTCCTTATACGTAATAAGGTATGACTAGGTTTTAGCAATATAATTATTAATACTTCTAATTTGATTAGGATTTAAAATTACACAATTATAAATCTGACCCAATTAATGTAATATAGCTTATTATGGCCCAAATAAATTAAATATATAGAATTTGACCCAAACACAAGGAAAGCCCAATTAAATATTTTAAAGCTCACTTAAATATTCTATTATTATTTTATTGGGTATTACAATGTGTCACTTACTAATTAAACATATGAGATTAAAAGGATGAATTACAAGTGGAGGGACAAGTGTAAGTGTTGGAGATTAAATACATGGGATAAAGGAAGCTAAAAAGAAGAACGGAAAGGGGAATGCCCGGATGGGAGAGTGAGCAGACTAAGGAGAGATAAAGTGAAATGGGAACTTGCCATTTATGGATTTATGGTAAGTTATAGTCATTTGTCTAACTCTTAACTTCATTAGCCCTTAAGACTTGAAAAATTCATTATCCTTCCTTCATTTTTCACTAAATCATTTAAGAAAATAGAAAGCAAAAGAGAGAATAGAGAGAGACCCACAGATGAGTTAAAGAGCAAAGAGAAGAAACAATCATCTAACAAGCTCTCGCAAGAAGAAGAACCATGCTAAAAGAAGAAAAACAATAAACTTTACCTTTAAAATTTTCCTTTTATAAGTTTTATTTTGCTTGGTAGTTGTCGTTGTTGTTGTTTATGAGGATCATGATGGATCTGGAAGAAATAAAGATGATATATGATGGTGTTAAAATGATTAAACCATATAATAATAAAAGAAAATGAACCTATGCGTAAGGGATGGAAAATGGACAATAGTGGACTGTTACTGAGTTGTTTTGAGACCATTTTGCTATGATGTCCCAAATTTAAAAATTAAGTTTTGGGGTGTTATTTTATGCTCTTAGTATTTATAAGCAACACCCAATTGAAACGTGTGACGCCCCTAAAACAGGTATACATCACCTATTCTGAGTAGCCAAATACATGGTACAAAATAGTTCCGATGGATGGAGGGTTCCTCAACTTTCGAAGAGGAATTGGATAGCATTGACCAGACAAAGTCAGGCTGAAAGACTATAAATCAAGCGCTGACTGTGAGGCAACCCAGAAATTTTTATATTTATATGTTTTACTAGTTTATTTAGTAGATAGGAATTAATTTACTTAGTAAGTTCTCTTATAATCTAATACATGTTGTCTCTCTTCATTGTAGGTATTGGAGGTTCAATGGATAGAAAAATGATCATCGCTACCATCGCCACCAGGACCTCATGCTTAGCTGATTACAGGGAAGTTCTCTTCTACTTATCGCTATATTCTTACAATGAGGACATTGCAATTGCTAAGTTTGGGGGAGTTTAGTTTAGTTCGTTATTGCATGTTTAGTTTCATGCTTATGTTATGTTATTTTGCATATGTTGTTAATATAGTTTAGGTTCATTATAAAAAAAAATTCAAAAATTCAAAAATTCAAAAATAATAGTTAGTTACTATGTTCATTTTGCATAAGTCCAACGGTTTGTTATAGTTAAGTTTATTTTGGTCAATGATGAGATTGGAATTGGGTAGACAAGTATAATACTGACTATTAGAGCTTTGATGTGATTTCTTGTTATGAATTGAATCTTTTTCTGTTTGAAACTAGTATAATAATGATAGCACAGTAAAAATAACTTGTTGATTGATTGAGTTTAAATTGATACATAATGGGACTCTAAAGGATAATGTTAGTTTGAATGATAGAATAATAAGAATAAGTAGTGATGACTAAAGTTAGACAAGAACCTAAGTTTGGGGGAATATTTGGGGTATATAAGCTATATAAAAAAAAGAAAAAAAAAAAGAAAACAAAGAAAAAGAAAAAAAAAGTATGAATAAACACCGTGGCATGTTTGTCTAGTTTTGTGGCCTTTGTTACTTGAGTAAGTAAGCCCGAGGGGATTGTCTTTACACCTAGCGCCCTAAGGTCTTAATGGTCTGGGAGTCGTTGGTCAAAAGCTCGTTAAGGTAGCATTGAAAAGCCTAAGGGAATAAGACATTGCATTGCTATGTGTATATAAAAAAGAGAATAAAGCGGGAAAAAAGAGCAAAAAGCCCCCGTAGTTGAAAATAAAGCATAAGTATCCCATGTTGACCCTCGATATTGGTAATTATTTGATTTTAGTTGGATCTAGCTTGTTTTTGGATTTCTTGAGTTTACACTGTATGATGCCTTCGAAGAGACTTGTTATGTGTTAAATTTGATTTTTTATCAGTTAGCATGGTTGTTGAGCACACACACACTATACCAGTAATAACAATTTAAGACTTGATGATTGACTAGGAAATTGTTGATTGGTTTTGATATGAATTATTGTCGTGTTTGCTTGATTGCTTTAAGGCTGAGTGAATAGATTTGATTCTATCAAATACTGCTGGATTCGTAGGCATATAGATTAGTTACATTTCATTGCATTGCATTGCATTGCATTGCATTATATTGTGTTGCTTGGGGACAAGCAACAGTTTAAGTTTTGGGGTATTTGATAAGTGGATTTTATATACACTTATCCGGTATCTTTTACTTGAATTAGTTGCTTATATTTATGTGTCTTAGTTACTTTTCATGCATTTTGTGTTTATTTTGTAGGTTATACATTTGGGAGCGGTGTGAGCGACTATTGGTAAGAAAAAGCAAAGAAAATTCAAAGAAAAGTAAACCGGACATCATTTGGGCTTTTATATTTACTTCATGTTCTTGGTTTGGAGCTTAGCTTACATTGAAGAGCATCGTCTTAGCTTTCCGAAACATTTTGAATCATTCCAATCAGAGTTCGGATGCAAGAGTTATGATCGTTGTACCAACGGACGTCGAACGTCATGGTTTTGAGTGGTCATTTGCATAGCAGTCACTTCCAGCTCAATTTCCGCATTCATCCGCCTAGAATTTCTCAATCCTCAAAGAATAAAAGTTGTATATCTCGTCGATATCTTTGATTTGATAGGTTGCAGGCCCCGTAACTCCCCCCCGGATCAAAAGTTATGGCCGTTTTACCAGAGGACGTCGGAGCAGAAAATGTCAGAATATGGGGCAGCGCCGGGGCGTCCAAATCATGCTTATTTTCAGCGCCGGGGCGCTAGGGAGCAGATTCTCAGTGCCATGCCCAGCGCTGGGGGAAGAGGTTGGTGCGGGCTGGACGCGTTTTGGGCGAATTTTGACACATTTTTGACTCCAAATTAGATTGGGTTTGTTCCTAAACTAAAAATTGGACTTGTAACCTATAAATACATGATGTAAGGCATAAAATAAGAGTGAGATTGTGACGCCCCCAAAACAGGTATACAACACCCATTCTGAGTCGCCAAATACATGGTACATAAAGTGAACTACAACTTCAATAATACAAATGTCGTGTGAAATACGACAATACATACTGTGAGTTTAAATACAAATATTGTCTTCTAGACAATATCCACACGCAAATAAGTCCTCATTACAATTATTCAAACACTATTTTACAGAAATAGTGAGGACTGCTAAAACATCTTTTTAGAAACCTCACTCCATACCCCGACTCGATCCTGCTATGTTCTCACCTCCTGAGAAGAAAAATGGAACAAAAAGGAAAAGGGTGGGCTCAACTAGCCCAGTAAAGAATATTATGACTAAGATAACATACAACAAATTATCATTAGTCTTCAACAGGGAAAAATCTGATAGAATACAATAGACAACAAGTTTTAGATCAACAACTACAGCGAAAACATCAATCCATTAGAAGAGTCACGTAGAGGATGAATTCTACAATCTTCTAATATTTAAGAGTCCATCATCAATATTTTATCCCTGTAACAACAATCAATATACATCTTTAATCATCTTTGCACTACAGGCCAAAGATATTCATTTATATCACCGGTTGGTCATTTTCATCTCAACACATGTTCATCTTTGCACTACGGGCCAAAGATATTCATCAGTAATCATTTATCTTTGCACTACAGGCCAAAGATATTCAATAATACCATAATTAAGAACTGAGGATGATGAAAAATATTTTTAAGAACGAATCCAGTGAGATAGAAGGACAAATATTAGGGATTCATATAACAGTTTTATCCAATATCAATAATACTCCATAATAACCAATTTTGAAGCAGAATTCAAAAATAACGATCAAAACATGGATACAATCGAAGATAGTAGCCAAAATAGACATCTTGGACAAAAAGGAAAATTTTTATTTTTCGGTGAATAGTGCCGTATACGTGAATAGTAACCCCGACACAAAAAGTTCCAAATTTGATTAAAAAGTTCACCAATAATTCGACATAATGATATTGAAGAAAATAATATCATTTAAGAAGAAAATAACATCCCTTACCTCAAAATAACCGTACTTCTGACTGAATTTCGGTATAGTGCTGACAGAAATTGACACCGTATAGCAACACTTAAAGTATACTCACAAGAATACGCTCGATAATATAGAGAGAGAAAGAGAGAAAACTTGTTTCAGGTGTGATTTTCAATTCTAACTTAGCCCTCTATTTATCGGAAAATGCTAGAACGCCAAAAGAGACTAAAATAATAAAATATTATTATTTTAAATTAAGTTTCTACGCATGTGCTAAGTTGCAAATCTAGACCAGCCACCTTTGAAGAAATTTCAAGCAGCCCATGTGTTCAAACAAGAGTGGGTCCCACCCAAAAATTAATAAAAATCATTTTATTTTCTGAAACTTCAACAATTCATAGAAAATAGACCGTTTATCAGAAAAATACGAATTTTATGTCCATTCTGCCTAAAATCGAATTATCTACAACTTTGTAAAAGAAAGTTTTTCCAAATTCCCAACAGAAAATATCTGAAATCCATAAACGGATGATTTTTAATTCTTCCAGTCCGACAAAATACTGATAAAACACCTCAGCGTTAATTCCTTCATTTTTTATCCACATAAAAATAAATATATCTATCAATTATATCCACATCAAATAAATATTTTCTTATCATATGAATCAATAATTAATTATTCTTAAATAATATTACAGAATCACAATTATGACAACCAGGCCGTTCCCAGGAAAGAGGGGGCTTTTCAATAAGGATTTCTCCTTACTGGCGCGCAATTAGATGAACAAACCTCTCATTGACAGAACTTTCTAGACATTGCCAATAATGCTATCTAATAATATTATTCAAATAATATGAATTATTGATCTGATAATGGAAAATACTGTGCAGTGACAATTATTGAAACAATAATAATATAAACTAACAACGCAACAATTATTGAATCAATAAAATATTGAACAGTAACTACTGTAATAATTATTGGGTAGTGCCTTCTTACGTACGAATCAATAATTCAACAATGCTGTGCAATACCGTGTGCTACTGTGCAACCACGCGTATTACTGTATTTTAACCACCAGATAACCCAACAGTGTTAACGGTAACAATTTACGCCGTTATTTATAAAACTCAATCTTTGTTGTTTTCTTTCATCCAACCGTTTTCCGTTATGGGGCCCACAAATGACTGCGCCGTCGTACGAATATTCCCGATAAAAAGAATATTCCACGACCAAACGATTATTCCCCGACAACAATGATTATTTTATAACCACTTGTTTATTTTCTAAAAAAATTCACATTTTACCTATAACCAAAGCATTATATCAAATTAACCCTTATTAATTTAGAATAATGAATAAAGGAAAATTTAATTTTATTTATAATAAGTTGGGGTCTTACAGAGATGACATAGATTAGTCTAGAGATACACTACATTAGATTATAACATAACCCTAGTTCTTAATTAGCCATTGGAGATTGAAGCAAATTGAAGAACATTGAAGATCAAGAGCAAGAGCAAGAGGAGAACATCAGATTTGCTGACAACAGATTCTATTGTCGTGACCGGTCAAAATGCGAGGAACCCGAACGAAGTTAGCACGGGTTAGTTAATTATAAATTCTTACGAAGTTTATACCTTACTAGATACCGGTTCTACCCATTCTTTTATCTCTCTTGCTCGTGCTCAACGTTTGAACTTGACTACGGAGAAATTAAACTTTGACCTATTTATGGAAACTCCGTTAGGAGAAACTTTCATTACATCCGTTGTTTAGAAATCTTGCTTGATTCAGGTTGGCACTATCACATTACCTGTTAACCTTATTTCTATAGAGATATTTGCTTTTGACGTGATTTTAAGGTTAACTACTCATCATGTCGAAATTGATTACTTTCGTAAGGTTGTTAGTTTTCATATTCCTAAGCAACCTGTTATTCGAATTCAAGCAATCAAACCATTGTAGTCAAACATTTTCATATCAAGCCATGAGGTCATTCGTTTTATTACGGATGTCAAGTTTTCTTAGTCCATGTTATGTATTTGAATAAAGACACATCAGATTTGAATAATATTCCTGTTGTTATTGATTTTTCCTGACGTATTTCCTGAAGAATTTCTTGGCTTACTCCTAAAGCCTGATATTAAATTTTGTATCGACTTTGAACCCGGTACAAAACTCATTTCTAAATTCTCATATCGAATGGCTCCTATTGAACTTCAGGAGTTAAAAATTCAATTATAGAATTTGGCACCCGAGCCAAAAAAATGATATTAAGCGATTATGTATACCCCACCCACTCCACCTACCCCAACCCCACCTACCCTCACCCCACCCCCACCCCCACCCCCACCCCCACCCCCACCCCCACCACCACCACTCTCTTCTAAAATAAATTAATATTAAGCGATTATGTATACACCACCCACCCTCTACCCCCACCCACCCAAAAAAATTAATCGTATTTGGTGCGGTTACTAAGAGAGAGCGGAGTGCAATTGAATAGAATATGTGTTGAAAAATGGTTAACCAGTTAATTAATTATATTTATTTTAAAAATATAGGTTCAAACTTTAACCAACCTGAATAAATAAAAATGGTTAACCGACCCATTTGGTTCCAGTTAATATGGTTTGACCCAACAGTTAACTATTTATATTGTCAGGTCTAGTGACGGGTGAAATCGTCGCTATAACTCAAAAAATCGTTACCATAGCCAATTGTATACTACACAATTATATACATATATATATAGGGGATCGATCCATAGCATCTATATGCTATGGATTAAATATTGACATATAGGCTGTATTCCGTCCGTTTTATAGATGAAGGGTTGAGATCAGAAGTTCTAACGCCTCGTCCGCTAGTATTACTAGCGGACGTTTAAAGTAAAAGTTCCGGACAATTTTGCCCTCAATTTGCCACAGCAACTGATTACGTACTGTGTACATTCCGCTAACGAAGAGTTAGCTCTCATAATTCGGTCCAGTAGATAAAACAATACAATACAGATGTACTTAGAACGCATCCCAATGGATTCCTTGTTCTTCTCCAACTTTGGTTACAGGTTGTAGATGTACTTGTTTCCATTATCTAATCCTACCCAATTATTCCGTATAACATTCAAATCCCAATCCTCTTTATTCTATCCCCTAAAATTTGTACTCATCGGAGTTACCCGCTGGAAAAAAAGGTTTTGGAAATGGATCCATGTCAATTCGTCCGGCTTTCCGTCAGCAATTTAGCCCTAAAATTTCTTGTGGCGTCAAAACCGGCTAGGTCCGTTGTACACCCTTCGTCGTCCCCGTTTTTCTGCAAAATTAAGATGAAGAATTTCCCGGTGCAAACCGCCGTCGTTCCGTGTCTTCCGCCGGAGGAAAATTTCGCCAACTGTCATTTACAGAGTTTAGCAGTGAGTTTTTACCTGAGCAAGGCCGATCTCGATAGGTTAACCGGGAAGTTTTTGTTCTCCGAGAAAGTGTACTTGAAAATATCCATTTACACCGGCCGGCGAGGGACGACATGCGGCCTAAGCTCCGACAGGTTGTTGGGGAAAGTATCAGTTCAATTGGATCTTGCGGGAACTGATACTAGGGCTTGTATTTTTCACAATGGCTGGATTTCGATTGGTAAAGATGCTAAAACCTCGAGTGCTCAGATTCATGTGAATGTGAAAGCTGAACCGGATCCGAGATTCGTGTTTCAGTTCGATAGCGAACCGGAGTGTAGTCCGCAAGTGTTTCAGATCCAAGGAAATTTCCGGCAATACAATACAGACTTACCTTTTGCACTGTGTTCACGTTGGCAACTGACTTCTATCCGCTAGTAATACTAGCGGACCATGTTCTTTTGGCTGGACGATTTAACTCACGAGGGGCATAAGCGTCATGGATTTTGATTAAACACGTCCGCTAGTATTACTAGCGGACAGTAATTTGCCACTCTAGATCGCAGCCGTTAATCAATAAAACGTGTGGTTTAGAGCCTATATGCCAATAATTGTCCCATAACATATAGATGTTATGGATCGGTATCCATATATATATATATATATATATATATATATATATATATATATATCTAATAAAATACAAATGATTTTGAATTTTCCGCTCACTCAATAAATCATCTGGGCCGTCCAAAGTTTGGGATAAATCCAACCGTTCATACATCTATCTAATAAAATACATCTATCTATCTAATAATCTAATAATAATTTAATAAAATACAAATGACTTTAAATTTCCCGCTCACTCAATAAATTATTTTGGTCGTTCAAAGTTTGAGATTAATCATATTGTCCATACAGTGTCGGAGGCACGGGACCCAGCTAGTATATATATAAAAGCCAATGTGTAAACACCGGTGCGTTGTCGTAAAAGTAACATAACAAGTAGGAGTATACAAGATAAAAATGGACATCATATACAATCTATAACAACCAACTACCAATATTATAACTAAAAAATTAAAATTTGCTACTACCAGACGTAAGCCAGCCTCAATAGACACTACTATCTCGACCGTTTATTTTTATATTAAACGTTAATGATAATATTTGTCTATTTTTAATTCATAACAAATATTTTTTTCATTATTTAATATAGGTCGTTTTAAAGTTGTGCATAAATATTAAGGAAATAATTATATAACATTAAATATAATATTAATTATCTATATTGCCTTTATATTGGGAAAAAAGAGTGTTATTTATTTGGCAAAAAATAATAAGAGAACCAAAATTATATTTATTACTTGGAATAATATTGAAAACTAAGTAATTATTAATTACTTAAAATTCTCAAACGACTTATATTAAAGAATAAAAACAAATCTCCAAGACAACTTATATTGAGGATAAGTAATGCTACTATCACATAAAAAAAATCACATAATGCTCACATATACACACGCGAATCCCACATGTCAGGCGGGGACATATAATATGCATGTATATGTGTGTGTATATTATGCATATTTTTGTGTGTGATTGTAGCATTGATTAATGATACTATTTGTTAAAAATCTTTCATACAAGACGATGTGTAAACAACCGTGTGTTGTCGCAAAAGTAACATAACATCCTGTATACAAGTAAAGACTCCAAATTTGACCGCAAAACATTGCTTACTATATGGCTGTTACAAATCCACGAGCCATAAGAATTTTGGAACAAAGACTAGAGTAGAGGTTTATTACCACTTCAATGGCGGCGGCTTCTTCTTCTTCTTCTTCTCCATTCAAGGGAGATATACTGAAAGGAAAGGTGGCTCTTTTAACTGGGGGTGGATCCGGAATTGGGTATGGAATTTCAGAGGAATTGGGCAAACATGGAGCCTCCATTTCTATCATGGGTCGCCGCAAACATGTTGTTGATTCTGCTGTCTCTGCTCTCACCTCTCTCGGCATTCAGGTCTTTTTCTCCATCATTTCCCATCTGGGTTTCTCTTTAATTGCTTAAAAAGTAGAAAGAACATTAAAAAAGTTGGTCTTTTATTATAATTCCTTGTGTAACTGTGTTTGTATAAATTTCAGTTTCCTACATGTGTTTTTCATAATTTATACATATGTTTAACATAATATCATCATTTCTCTTATAGGTTTTTTCTTTGGTTGATTTGAAAGTGAAAGAACAGAAAAAAGATTCAATCTTTTTGTTATAATTCCTTGTATTTGAGTATCTTTGAATTTCCTTCATGTGTCCATTCAATTGGATTTTTATGATTCATACAAATGCTTAACATATTATCATCATTTATTCATTTCCCATCTGGGCTATTTCTTTGGTTGATTTGAAAGTAAAAGAAAGCTACAATCTTTTGTTATAATTCCTTGTGTTTGAATTTATTCCACTTTCCTTGTGTTTTGCTAATTCATATATGTGTTAACTGTAGCAGTTTAGATAGTCCTGCTAGACTCCAGAAGATTAAAGAGAGATTGGAAATTGATTTTTCATATTCATTGATACCTAATTCATTACAATGATAGACTTATATAGCAAAGATAAAAATTAATCCTACCCATTGATATACAAAAACTAATATCCACCCTTGGATCACTCTAATATATAGCTCATTTTTCTACTAGACCCATGATACGTAACAATACTCCGCCCTTCAAAAACCACCTTGTCCTCAAGGTGGGATTGTGTCTTGCTCCATTATTAAGAGCGAAGTGCTTTGCATTTCGGTATCTTAAAACTCTATCCTCGGATAGACCCCATGTGATGCCTTATCACATGAACAAGGTTGAACTTTATTCCTTGAACAATTTGAGGATTACCATGAACAATTTCTGCCACACATCGAAGGAGTAGAATTTGAGTCATCATACCAAAATTTCCTCCACTTTCATCAACCTGAAATAGTTGTTTGCAGCCTTCCTTGCTATATTCTGGTAGAGCATGAGCTTCAACTTTGTTTGACCAGTAGCCCAACATAAACCCATCAACAATAAAGGAGTGCACAAATCTTAACGGATCAAGTAGATCATCACAAACAACCATGTCAATAACTATATTGAGAATACCCATATATAACATCGTGTCTACAAAATCATACATGCTGCCAAAAAGAGCTTGTTCCTGCGACTCTTGTGACTAGTCTCTTGGTGACATTTCATCATTAATAGTGGGAATTAAACTCTTCATCTCTGTCCAAAACTGAATTCCATGTATGAATTGCAGCCAAGGTGAAAAACCACGATGATTCCACTTAGCATCAACATAAAAATCCATTCGTAAATCACGAGCATATAAAGCAGATTGAGCAACCCACTTGATGAAATTAACCAAATCATTTTTACCTTTGAAATTATACCAGTAAAAAAACTGCAGAAAGAGGGCTCATGAAAATAAAATGTCTCATGAATGTATCTCTGCATTATCAACATGTTCTCGCCATACTCCTTCCGCAGCTGAAAGTTCACAGTCTTCTTAAAAAGCTTTACTCGAGGCGTGCCATTGAACTCTTGTTTCTCTGTTTTAAACAAGCAAGCCAGCAGACCATTTATTAACTCTAATAGAGCCAAACCAATTAACTGCATAATAGTACCATCAAATTCTTTGATCCGGTCTCTACACCAACTTAAAAACTTTTGTGTAAAATTCAGGAATTTACTGTTCATATCAACCCAGCATACTGGAACATTTAGTGTACACACTCCATGAGTGAAAAAATCAAATATTCCCAACACCACCATATAATGACTCAAGTCAATATCCTTCTTGTTTTTAGCAATTTCAACATGTGTTTTAGCTAATAATTGGGCACAGAAACTCATTGCCATTTCTATACTAGGTACAATTGAGATGACCATCTCAACCAGTACATTCTCCAGAAGACATGGAGCACCAACGCTGGTTCCTTTTTTCATTGTATCATCCAGAGCTTTGAGTACCTCATCTTCTGCAAGACCAATGATTGCTGGTCCCCATGAACCAACACAGTCAGTTTAGTCATTCCAATTGATGTCCCACATGTGAGAGCCTTTGACAGAATCAGTTACAATAAGCTGTCCACCAACTGATTTAAATGCACAGACAGGGAAATTTACACTTCCAG
Organism: Panax japonicus; assembly: GCA_020205505.1. Lineage (NCBI taxonomy): Eukaryota > Viridiplantae > Streptophyta > Magnoliopsida > Apiales > Araliaceae > Panax > Panax japonicus. Next base: position 65,131,903 of record CM035102.1, read on the forward strand.
GCATCAATTCCTTGGTGAGTTCACCATTCGTATCTACAAACTCCCTAAATACTGATGGAAACATACTCGGAAACATTCCAGCCCCAAATGAAATTTTAAAATGCTCCACTGAAGTGTGAGATACCAACTCTTTTTGCACCAAGATTACCAAAAGTTCAAGCCCTGCCCAATACTTTCTCTCATAAAATGAATTCCTTATTCCTTCTATCGTTTCTGCAAAAATGAGAATTAACCTTTTCCTCAAAAATTTGTCCTCTCCATTTGACATGTAAAATGCAATATCACAAGATGTGTAATCATTGAAACAAATACTGAAAACTAGGAGATGAGGAAAATTATTCAAATTCCAACTTGATAAAACCTTTAGTCCCTCACACCCAACTGCTCTAGTTTCCATAATAGCATCAAAGTTTACCGCATGTCTAATTATATTTTCTGCATCATTTTCCTGTCCTTTAAAAAACAATTTGTCCACAAGGAAGAATTTTGGAGCATTTTTGTATTCTGCAGCACTAGTGATATAAAATATTCCTCCTGGATCAAAACTAATCCACCAAGAAAAACTACATGATACTCCAATTCTTTTATAATACAACAACTTCCCACAAAGGAATGCACCAGCTAGGACAAAAAGTACTCCATTTATTTTAGAGTACTCCTCGTTATCCTTCACTTTATGCAGCCACATAAAGGAATGGTCTGTAACCTCACTCGAAAAAATATGGGGCTGAAGTTTGTACTCGAACTTTACTGTAGAATCCTCAATTGTACCCTCATTAATGGCTATCACAAATCCCCAATTACTAGACTTCTCTTTTTCAAAAACTAAAGTTCTCAAAGTATTGTCTGCTAAATTAAATTTAGACAACTGAGAGGAAGTTATAGCATTCTTTTCAGGAATTTCTGCAAACACCATAGCCTCATCCCTTTTTGTAGACTCTGTACCAGAAATTGTGAGGGATTGAATATTTTCAACTTGCAATGATTCTAAGAAATCTTCTGGTGGCACCAAATATGATTCTTTTATGACAGATTTTGTGCTAGATGTTTTGTCTACAACTGCACTTTGAATCATTTCAATTCCCATTGAAAGCTCATGATTATTTTGATCATTATCTATCTTATCATCAGCATTCCAAGCCATAATTTCCATATCCATGGTTTCACTTCTGCCATCACTGTACATCAACTGATTTTGATTTGTCACAAAACATAAACAATCCTCATCCTCACCCTCACAAAACCCAGAAATCAGAACATTCCTCGACAATTTATCTCTTATAGGCATTTCATCAAACACACAATAAGAAACATCCAGAGGTTTTATTGGTGTTACTTGAGTGGTAGTTTGAATGTGTTTAAGGTCATGAATTGAGGCGGAATGGTGTTGTATGGGACTGAGTTGAGTTGTTTTTGCCACTAATAACTTTCCTCATAAAACTTAGCTAATCCAATAGCATGATGTAAATTATAGGGTTGGGCAGTAAGAACTTCACACTGAATTTCATCTTTTAGACCATTAATGAAACGTCCCATCAGAAAATTTTCACTTAACCCATATATCCTTGTGGCTAACAGTTGGAATTGTACCTCATAATCAGCTACCGATGTAGTTTGTACGAGCTTAGAGAATTGTGTACTTGGATCCTGATATGATGAAGAGCTAAGTTGGGTTTGCAACGTTGTTAGGGCACTGTTGGAGTGTGATTATTTGGGTAGTGAGAGAGTCCTTATTAAAGTAAGATTGTATTTCCAAGGAGGTTTAATTTGGGAAGGAATCTATTAGCCATTAATTGCAGTTATAAGGTGATTCTGAAAAGGACTCCTACTCCTATCTATAAATACAACAATAAGCAAGGGATTGAAGGAGGAAGGGCACAAGAGATACAACACATATATACAACTTGTACTCCCAATATTATTATAGTGGATTACTCTCTCTCTCTATATGGTTATTCTCCAATTGGGTTTCCACGTAAATTCTTGTGTTCATACTTTATATTTCTTTATTTATGTTTATGCGAGTGTATTTCGTGAGTTTGATTTCACAACAATTACTCCATCAACCGTTGGCGCTATTTTGGTCTGTCCTTTTGGGTGATTTCGTCAGGCGTACAAAATCAGGCGTTAACATTGGCGCCGTCTGTGGGAAACAAGACACTTGTTTTAGTGTCGATTTAAAATCACCGATGGAGATAAGTGATTCTTTTTTATTAAATTAAATATATACTTGTACGTGTGTATATATATATTATGCATGTAGTGGTAGTATTCACATGATGCATGTAAAATCTAAACATTAACACTTTGGTCCAGGTGATGATAAATTGGTGCTGAGTCACCGCACCAATAACGAATTCGGCCAGCGCAGAGATAAAAGTCTAAGCTTTTATATCATTGAAGTGCTCTAAAGGCTGCTTCGGTTTCATCATCAACCACAGACTGAAGGAAATTCGGAGGACTTAAATCCGGAGGATAAAAATCAAGAGGATATCAGAGGATATAAATCCATTGGTTGGATATAAAAATCCCACGGATAAAAATCCCGCGAATATACATCCCGAGGATATAAATCCCGACGATAAAAATTCCGAGGAGACTCTTTGTATACTCTCTTATTTTAAGTTATTTACAATTCCTTGTAAATAAGAGACTGGGGGCAATGTTGGAGTGTGATTATTTGGGTAGTGAGAGAGTCTTTATTAAAGTAAGATTGTATTTCCAATGAGGTTTAATTTGGGAAGGAATCTATTAGCCATTAATTGCAGTTATAAGGTGATTCTGAAAAGGACTCTTACTCCTATCTATAAATACAGCAATAAGCAAGGGATTGAAGGAGGAAAGGCACAAGAGATACAACACATATATACAATTTGTACTCCCAATATTATTATAGTGGATTACTCTCTCTATATGGTTATTCTCCAATTTATTTATGTTTATGCGAGTGTATTTCGTGAGTTTGATTTCACAACAATTACTCCATCAACCGTTGGCGTTATTTTGGTCTATCCTTTTGGGTGATTTCGTCAGGCGTACAAAATCAGGCGTTAACAGGCACCATCAGTTTTCATCTTCAGCCATCGTTCATCAGCTACGCGGATCTGCAATTGATGTTGCCCTGTGTGAAGTTTGGGTTGAACTTGATTCTTCACTTGATTATCAGCATGCTCTGTAGGAGGGTTACGAGCTTGTTGCATAACCTCTTGTACGACCGTGGCCACGGTAGCACAAAACTGCTCTGCAAATTTGGCACAAATTGTCTCAATAGAATTAGGATAGGCCATTGGAACACTCTCAATGAAAGCACCAATGTAGCAGTTTATATAGTCCTGCTAGACTCCAGAAGATTAGAGAGAGATTGGAAATTGATTTTTCATATTCATTGATACCTAATTCATTACAATGATAGACTTATATAGCAAAGATAAAAATTAATCCTACCCATTGATATATAAAAACTAATATCCACCCTTGGATCACTCTAATATATAGCTCATTTTTCTACTAGACCCATGATATGTAACATTAACATATTAACATCTCATTAGAGTTTGGTCTAATGGTCCTTGCTTCTCCTGTTTTATAGTCAGTTTGATACTTGTCATTGGTTATCTGTAATGGCTTTTCTTTTTGCTGGAAAAGTTACTTAGTAATTGAAATTTCTTAATATTGCAATTTAATTTATCCGATTCTTCTAATTCATATGTTAACCTGGGGAATAGTGGTGTTAATTCTTGTGTTATATCTCAACCTTGCTTCTCCGAGTAATGAAGAAGCTAATTTGTATTGCAAATTGGGAGTTTTTATTAAACTTGGGTTGGAGTTAGGTTAATACTATGTTGGTTGCTAAGAAAGCCTGGAAACATAGGTAATCGAAGCTATTCATTTTTATTTTCTCAATTTTGAGAAAAAAGTCCCTGCCTTCTAACATAAGAATCTCAAACATATAAGACGATTGCAATTCAATCTTTTTACCTTTTAGAACCTCAAACACAAAAGCTGTTGAAAAGAATTTTAAAATATTATTTATCAAAATAAAAGAAAATATTAGTCAGAAGTTTTGTTTTGTGGGTCTTTCGTAGTCATACAAGAAGAAGAACAGGAAGGTTTCCGAAGAGTGGGAAGTTGGGAACTAGACCGGAAAAGGAAATTAAATAAAGTGACCATGGTCCATGGTCAATGGGTAATTAAATAAATTCCAATGAGCGCACCCCACTGCACCACCTACAGAAGCAAGGTGTCGGATGTAGGCCAGTGGTTGCACGTACAATATTCTTATCATAGATGGTTTGTCTAACAGAACTATATAGACAAACTATAAAAATATGGTTAGGATCTACAATGTTGATAACCTTATAAATGCAAGGTTACGAATTCAAATGGTGTTAAAAAGTCATCATTTATTATATACGTTGACGGAAAACACTGTAAAATACAAAAAAGATCTACTCTTCCTTTTTCTTCGAACTACTTGTATATTATTTGTCCATAGAAAATTTATAGCTTTTAAATTCTTGCATTTGAATCATTTCATTTAAACTGTTATTTTCACACATCCAATTACGTGGAATGATTGTATTAGCTTCCTGACTTCAGAATGGCACTATTGTTGTTACATTGCAGACTATTGGGATTGTGGGAGATGTCCGCAAACAAGATGATGTAGTTAAAGTCCTGGAGTCAACTATCAAGCATTTTGGTAAGCTTGACATTCTTGTGAATGCTGCAGCGGGCAATTTCCTAGTTTCAGCGGAGGATTTGAGCCCCAATGGTTTCCGGACAGGTTGTTAACTTTACCACCAAGAGTGTATATTCTTTTTATTCTAAATAATGTTTGAGAAACACTATATTATAATGGTTAAAAGAAATTACCAGCATTAATCCTACTTATACTATTGTTGGTCTTTGATATCAAAATAAGTTGCTTTGAGTGTATACCAACTGCAAGTCATTCATGTAAGTTCTAAGTGTTACTAACAAAGAATTGATAAATCAAGCAAGTGTATAATGTAATTACTGCTTGTAATTTCTTTATCCTTAAGTTAGAAAATCCTACACCTTCCACTGCATGAGGATTGGGCAAAATAATGTATTTTTCACTAGGAGAAGAGTCTGGTTTTAACAATCTTGAAACTGAAAACCTTCCCCGGGACATAGATCATAATAATAATTTACGTAGTTTATGGTGAAACTAGCTGTCTTGTAAAATTCATGACAATCGTAGACATCCAGGATTAACTTCTATTAGAAACTGACTCAATTCAAATGTTGTGAACCTGATGAAATGATTTATACAAGAGATACAAACTCTTGAATGAACAAGTTAATAAAATTACACTTTACTGGTTGACCAGTATTTAGATCACATGACACGAGCCTCTTTTTTTATGTAAATGAAATTCTCCTTTCATGTGGTTCATGCTACAGAAGGCTCTCAAGTTATTTAATAAGTATTTTATGTTTTCATTGGTCTATGCAGTGATAGATATTGACGCGGTTGGCACTTTTACCATGTGTCACGAAGCACTAAAGTATCTTAAGAAAGGGGGACTGGGGAGGGATCCATCTAAAGGAGGAACCATCATAAACATAAGTGCAACTTTGCATTATACAGCAACTTGGTATCAAATCCATGTTTCTGCTGCCAAGGTTTGTTAATTCTGTTCTATATTTTATTTTATTTTTTAAACATGTATTTGTCGATTTGATATTTCACAGTTTTGCCTTTTACCAGGCAGCAGTTGATAGCATTACAAAGAGCTTGGCGTTAGAATGGGGAACAGATTATGATATAAGAGTCAATGGGATTGCACCAGGACCTATTGGAGACACTGCTGGTGCTAGCAAACTTGCACCTAAGGAGATAGAGAGATCAACTCCTCGAGCTCCTCTGTTTAAAATGGGGGACAAATGGGATATCGCCATGGCTGCTCTCTACCTTGCATGTGACGCAGGTCAGAAACTGTATCTACATTTATTTAGCTGTTCACTTGCATCTATAAGGCACCCATTGGCCAACTTTACTTTAATGTATGTTCTTGCATGGTCCATTTATTATCTTGACCTTTGTTTTAAAAACGAATTTTTTGTAGCTGCATTAAAAGTATTTAGAATGGTAAAGAAGTTATCTTGAAACTTGAAAACTTTGAGGGGGGGAAAGATGGACCAAGTCATATTGAGTAAATGTATAGTCCTAGCTAGATTAAGGATTAAAAACTTTTGGTCTCTGCCATGAATAAATAGTTATGATTAGGAGTTTAATTTTGTATGGCATGCTAGTAGTAGAAGAAAGACAGAAGAGAGGGGGAAGTTTCAAACTGAACAATTAGTCCCTGACTTATTCTCTTGTTAAGAAGTTTCCATAATCACCAAAACAAGGCAAAGAAGAAAAGAGAATTTTTTTTAATAACGTCAGTAAGTCGAGCATGCTGCATGTGAAGAGTCCGAAAGGGTTCCTCCTTATTCTACTCTTAAGCCTTGAAATCCTGATAGGTGGGTGGGTGATACGCAGCAAAAGAGGAAGATTAAGCGATTAATTACTTATTATTTTATACTAGTATGTAAACCCCGTGCGAAGCATGGGGTCTTATTTGTATTTTTTAATAATTTGATTATATGCTCGGATAATATATTATATTTATACCTATTTTTTAAACAATTTTGTATTATGTAAGATGATCTTCATAAAAAAATAATTATACTTATATTAAAATTCTACTTATACTTGAGATATAATTATACTTATATTTTAATTGTAATAACAAATTCAAGTTAGTTAAGACGATCTTTATGAAAAATTATTTTCCTCTCAAACTATATTATTTAAGTAAAAATAAAATCTTATTTAAAAATGGTAACAAATTAATGTTTGATAAGGTGGTCTTATAATTTATTTTGTTTAGTAAAAAATATATTACAAATTTTAGTTCTTGATTCGGTTGGACCAAATTATGATAATGTTGACCTTTTTAATTTGTTTTCAAAAATTATTATTGGATAGAGAAATTAATTTTTATTTTCAAATTTAATAATTGAATCAAATTGTTGGTTAGTACTCCCTCCATCCTCAAAATGATGACTAAAGGTACAATTTTTTTGTCCATAAAAGGACGAGCTAAGGTACATAAAGTGAAGAATAAAAATACTCCTCATTTATTTAGTAGGGTCCACTAATATAAAAAAATATAATTACTCATCATTTTCGATAATCTTGTGGGGCCTCTAAAGATAAATTTGAAACTTTTTTACTCTTAACTTTATTCTTTTCTTAATATGTGTGAAAAATGTACTTTGCTCATCTTTTAAGAGTATATTATATATAGGGAATTAATATTTCCACAAACTAATTTGATATTTCCACAAGTGGGTCCCATTTTTAACTAAACTAACCCTTTGTGCAGTAGACTAACTATATGATTTAGTTCTTATATCCAATTTACCATTATTTAATAAAAGTTGAATTCTAATTTATTTTAACTATTGCTCAAGATTCAATTCAAATATAACCAAGATAAGACAACATGTTGTCATTTTGATATTCAAATAAATTCTAACCACCAAATTTGATTCGTACCCCATGCATGTATTTTTTATTTAAAAATTGAGTGATTCTCTCATCTCATCTTTTTATTTCTCTCCTTTCCAAAGAAATGGAGACCATGAAACTAACTAGCAAATATAAAGTGATTTTCCTTTAGCAAAGTACTAACTAGCAAACAAATCTTTTTCTTTAACAAATATAGAGTATAAAAAACACCTAAATACCCGAGTATAAAAAAATACTCTTGTAAGATAATATGCAAATACTGGGCATATAATTCTCCAACAAATATAAAATAATTATTAATATGCCAAAAATATATTATACATAAATTAAGTTTTTGATACCAAAAAAACTGACAAATACATCAAATAATGGTCTCATGACTAAATGCATCAATGTAGCATCTTTCATGAAAATTACCATATGTATATAATCTGAAGTTTGTTATTAATTTTATATTTTTATGCTAATGGTGAAAATAAAAAACTATTGAAAAACTAGGGTTCATTGCAAAAAAGGACTTATGAAGAAAAATATTTACCCATTAGTAGAAGATTATCAAGATTTAAAAAAGGAAGAAGCAAACAAGATAAAAAGAGAAAAATTAAGAGTAGAATTCACGTCTCAAATCGCTTCTTTCACTCTCGCTTGACCCTTCGTAGATGAATAATGGCGGTAGGAGCAAAGATTGATATACAGAGAGAATAAGAAAGTTGAACAAGAGAATATGAATAGACTTTTGAGCAATAGTTAAAATAAATTAGAATTCAACTTTTACTAAATAAGGGCAAATTGGACATAAGAACTAAATCCTATAGTTAGTGGACATAAGAACTAAATCCTATAATTAGTCTACTGCACAAAGGGTTTGTTTAGTTAAAAATGGGACCCACTTGTGAAAATATCAAATTAGCTTGTGGAAATATCAATTCCCTATATTTAATAAGTTTAGTACTCTCTCCATTCCAAAATATAAAATTAAGTTTGACTTTTATGATTACTATGAGATGTTTTTAATTAAAAATTAATGTGATTCATTTTACTTTGAAAACTATATATGTTGTAATTATTCATTCTTTTACATAGTTTATAAAGTTTATAATTATATTAAATTGAAATTAAAAATATTCGTACTAGTTTTGAATTTGAAAATATTTTAAATTGATTTTTAAAAGTCAATATGTATTTTATATTTAGCAACGAAAAGAGTATTTATATATTATCTATTAAATGAATAATGATATGTAATGTCTACTTATAATTATTTAAAATAGTTTAGAGTTAGCTTGTTTGAATTATAAAATATTGTGTAATTAATATTGTAGTAAACTTATTTTTTAGTATGTTCATACTTGTATACTATTATTTAGCATAATTCAGAGGGGTAAAATAGTAAAAAAATTATTATTTAGATGTTTTAGACATCAATTATCAAACAACTTTTTTCATTTAGTATTCGGAATTTTGCTTCATTAAGCTCTTTCAAATTGCTTAAACATTCAGAATTATTTCATTCAGTTTTATCAAACAACCCATTAATCTTAACTGAACCGCCCTTAAGTGCATTGAAGATTATATCTACAAAAGAAGGTTTGAATTATAATTATATTTCACTTTAATAATACTAATAAAATAATATCAGATAAGATGATCTTATGATTGTTTTATTATAAAATTGTAAAAACAATATTATCCAAGTAGCAATATAATTTTGATTAAACTTGAATTAATATATATATATATATATATATATATATTTCAATAAAAGTAAGAAACTAATATTATATAAGATGGTCTTATTTTGATTGTTTCCTTGTAAAACTGGATTACTAAATTTGTTTTCTTAAAAAACTATGTTACTAATTCTAGTTTCTAATTTGGATAGATTAGTGATAGAAGTTGACTTAACGTAGGAAAAGTAAAAGGTCAAACCAAAAAAAGGGTGAACCAAAAAAATTAAAATGCGGAAAATCCAAATTGACTTTAATTATAGTATAGATTGTTATTTAGGTAATTAGAGATAAATATATTGTAATTAATAATTTTATTTTTATTATATTAGGTAGATTATTCTAGAAGTTTAAATAGAGTAGAAGATTTCAATTAGGAGAATTTTAATTATGGTAGTAGATTTGCATTAGGATATTGTTTTCTTTTTCAATTAGTGTTTTGACTTGGTCTCAAAGTATTAGGTACATTATTAGTTTTCAGATTATTGAATATGAATTAATTTGAAAATAGTATGTTTTGTAGTTTGTGAGCCTTGTTCGTCCCTCAATTCCTCTACTCCTCCCTTGTCCTACATTATAATCGTATCAAGAGCCAAATTCTTCATATATTTTGTTTTACCCAATTTATTCCTACCAAAAATTTCTTGATCTCCATCAAATTGTCGAAATTCACTAAACAATTTTGATAAATGAAAAGCATAGATTTGCAGCAGGAATCGTCGTCGTTTCAAAATACTTGAACCATTGATACAAATTGAGTGAAATTTATGAGATAACGCGAAAGGAATAAAATTTCCTTACTATGACCAATTATACTCTGAGCTTAAGATTACTTGACAATGTATTTACTTGTTTCTGTGGTAGAAAAAAATAGTAAGTTGTTTGAGCCAATGTGGAACAAAATCAGAATGAAAAATGTCATTTCTTGTGGTACATGATACAATAGGGTAATGTTTATCCATATCACTTAATTTGTACAAATAACGTTTATTTGGAACATGATCCATTAAAAATAATTTTCTAAAAAAATATATTCTAAAATAGTTGAGATATAGCCAATACTGGTTGAGATGTAGATAATATTGGTTAAGCTATTTATAAGCTTAGCGTTACAACAAACGTATTTTCAATGAGATCCTCGGTCTTCGGCTATATGTGGTAGAAACTCGTCCCACGTACAGTTCGGAGGCCGAGCCTGCCCCAACAAAAAGAAGAATCTTAGAACAAAATGAGAAGTAGCTAACCAATTTCTAGGAGAGACACAATTGACTGCATTAATCTCGGTAGCTACGCCATCCACAAAATTTAAAGCAACTAAAGGAGCACGAGTCATATATTTTGTAGAACGCCGTTCTTGCCAATGTTGTATTTCTTTTTTCAACCTACTCAAGTCCAACCCATTTGGACCCTTTAGAGATTCTAACCAAGGGGAACGGAAATCCAAAAACAGATAGTTTCTTTTCCAAAAATGACTTGGTACTTTTTTTCTTCTTCTTTGCGAATCCGGTTCTAATGATTGCGTACTAACTTAGCTGCTATGATAGTCAAACAAAGCACTCATTTGGTTACATACTTGGCATTCCTTAGAATCTTATTTTACATATTAGGGTTATGATAGAGTGTTATAGATTTACTCATTTGATTATTATACTTTGTAAATATTTTAGAGGATAATTCTAGGTAGTCACTCTTTGCTTTCCATTAAATTCGATCTTAACCATTGGTTATAAATCATAAAACAAAGTTGTGTTATTAAAGGTCAAGTAGATATGGATGTTTTTACCATATTTTGGAACATTCGTACCAAAATGCAATTCGCTACTATCTTGGTGTTTTTTGTTAACTGTGTTATTGTATGGTATTAAAAATATTAAAACCCCACCACCTCTAGAAAAATAATAAGACTGAACACTTGTGATTTTTAGGTGTCGACTAGAATTTCTCTATAAGAACTCATGAAATTCTAGTCCGGAAAGATTCCAAATTCTTATTCACGCACAATGTCTGTCTTCTTACAAGTTGCATTTGGTTAGTTCAACAACAAATTTAAGACATGATATTTGTTGTTTCTTTTAAATCTTATCTTCATGTCGTGTTTTAAGTAACTTATGATCTCATCAACCTATTGTGGTGACTCTAGGAAAATATATAAATGGGACAACACTGATACTAGATGGTGGATTATGGTTGAGCAGCCATCGCCAATTGTCTAAAGAGGCAGTGAAGAAACTTTCTCTAGCAGTAGAGAAGAGGTCTAGAGAAGCCCCTATTGGGCTACCGAATAGCAAGTTATGACCATGATGAATTAGGTATGTACGTTTATATAGTGTTTCCATTTCAAGTATTGTTGGTGAAAATTTGTTATTTTTTTTATGTTGCACTTGCTTAACTTGGTACAAAATTTGTTATTTTTAGATGGCAAGGGCTGTGATCATTCATGCGTATTTAGTCTCATGTCTTTCAATGATATTCTGGAATACTTAGTTATCATCTTCCAAGTGCTAATGCTCAAGTCATGGCTTCTATTTGTTTCATTTCCAGCAAATCTACTTGTCAAACAGTTGATAAGCCAGTTTGTGGGGTAGGAGAACACTTGATAACTATTTTTTCTATTCTATTTTAAATTATTAAAAAAAAAGTCAATTTGAGATATTTTATATTTAAAATTTATATTGATTTATTTAATTTTAGTAGTCGATGCAACGATATAATAATGTAATAAGATTTATTGTTTTGTCAATTTTAATGAATCATATCTATTTTGAGTTTGAAAAAATCGATAATATTTAATAATTTGAAACAGGGGAACAGAAAAGAAGCATATTTTTTAAATCATCACTCTCACAAGGTAAACATTGAAAAACTTGAAATAAAAAAAACTGGAATATCATTACTATGCCCCCATCTGTACCTCCAAAATGATCTTGTACTTCACACTTCACTTGGATAATAATAATAGTAATAATAATACAAAATAATAACGAAAATGAGAATCTTTGTCAATTAAACTAAAGCCATACAATCAATCTGTTGAAATGAAAGCCATACAGACTATAGAAGGCAAATCAAAGCAGAAACAGCAAGAAACATAGTTTGAACAGATGATCCTGCTGCCCTTTTCAATGAATTACATGGTTACAATGTTGTACATAAGAACCCTAATTAGCAGAATGAGAGTATGAACACTTGGAGAGAAACTACAGACCAAGAAACATTATGAGCTGCAGAAGGCCTGGCCTATCCATGACTTTAAACAAAATCAGATAGAGAATAAACAAATCCATCATTGATAACAAGTTCTCGCGGAATGCTTAATCTGGTCATTTAGATGCAACATCCAATAACCAACCAAAATTCCTCTAATTACATTTAATAGAACTTCATTTCATCAAGTAGAAAAGGCATGCAGGCATAAAATCTCAAATAATAGAATATGAGTAAATAAACTAAGTTACAGGGATAACAAGATCCTGCTAAAAGTTTCATGGAGGTAACAGTATTCTGGGTGTAGAGAGTATGTATGGGAATTTCCATACATTGCTTGTGTAGAAAATGGGAGGCACGTATCTGTTATCGGAACCATGACCATCCTATTTTTCAGTTGTACGGCAGTTTCATGATGCGACGCCAAGGTGTAATATTTCTTAAGAGCAGAGTGAGTGCATAATTCTCAAGTTCTAAGTTTAATCACCAGAGTATAGATATATCATTTAAAGTTATCAAAAAAAGAAAAAGTAAAGTCTTTATACGATTGATTACTTATAAAAAAAACACATTTAAATATTATATTATGATATATTTAAAATACAATTAAAAAACATACACCAGTTAAAGAGATGTGTAATGACCAACAAGAGTTGCCTATGTATACTGATGATCAGTCAATTGATATAAGGTAACTTTTTGACTTTTAGACATGACGATTCAGGGGTAATAATTTTTCATGATGCCAACTGCCAAGAACAATGAAAGAGATTTTCTTTTGTTTCTATTTATCATTGAATGTGTGTTAAAGAAAATGAAGAGAATATGTGCTAACAGATCATATCAGGTCTAAACTATCTTCATGCTCCTCCTTCCCATTTCAGTGTCATTTTAAAAACTACAATTACATCCTAAATCTACAACTTTCTTCTCCTTTTAGACTGAAAAAAAGGATATCCAACTTTAAACCACAGGTCTGATGCTACACCACGAGAAATGTACAGAATGATCGAACTTAGATCATAAATTGAGGTCCATTGGTAACTATCTTAGCTTATACATACAAATCATCAAACCCCGTAAGATTTTTCTTACCGTCACTATCTGTTGGGTCGTGATATTTCTCTTATTGGGCCGAATGGATTGGGCTTACTTATTCAGTTAGTCCATTAAGTCTTCACTATTGGGTGTTGACATTATTGGGCCTAGTCACTTTATTATCTTTGTTAAGTCCTTCTAATATCAGACCAAATCAGTGGGTCGACCCATCCGATATTTAAATATCTACATCTTTGACCAGTGATGATGACAAAGATATGACTGACTGGTATCTTACATGGCATTAATGAGGATTGGACAGTTGGTCAGCGGGGAACAGAGGGGGTGAGAAGCTACCTGCAGTGGGTAGGGTCAGGAGGGTCAGTGGCACAAGGAACCGAGTCTTGTATTATAGCAAGGAAGTCTTCGTAAAACAGGTACGTTTTACATTCATATACACACACACACAACTGAGAATATCGCTCTCTCTCTCAATACACTAGACATTACATTCCTCCATTGTTAATCTTGTGAACACGTATACTGACTCTCACGCCTGAGCTATCCCCCGACGGAACAGCCGTCAAGCTTGTGGTGTTTATTGTGTTTACTGTGCAGGATCAGGACGTCTTACGTGATTGGGACGTGGCAGAAGATCCTGGCGTTAACATTGGCGCTAGAAGGAGGGCTTTGTTCTGGTGTTCTTGAAGTTTTCAATCACAAATTGTAGCTGCTCTACGTCGGAATCCATGGTGAAGAAGAGTAGAACAGTTACCTCTAAAGGATACCTGATGGCTATGACTTCGTCTACACGATGAGTATCTGTCAAGGATTGATTGGGTCCTTCAAAGAATGCTTATGCTGGTACTGCTTCCAAGCAGGTTTCTGAGGGTTCTCGTTCGAGAGTCCAGGATGATGCTGGAAGAAGATTGATTTTTGCTGCCGAGAAGAAGACCTGACCATGGTCGGAAAAGGGTAGAAGGCATACTGCTTAGAATCCTATACCGAAATGGTCAGACTGACAGACCGATCAAGTTAGAAAGAAGTCTACACTTTAAAGACATGTCTCGAGGCCCTCCTCGGGATCGAAGCAGACCCAACAGCCATTTTCCTGATTGATTGACCGAGAAGGGTATTCCGCCCTATTGGTCTTCGGGATTATGGTCGTAGCAGTGTAGACGAAGACCCAACAGTCATTTTCCTGATTGATTGACCGAGAAGGGTATTCTGCCCTATTGGTCTTCGGGATTATGGTCGAAGCAGAGTAGACGAAGACACAACAGCCGTTTTCTTGATTGACCGAAAAGGGTACTTCGCCCTATTGGTCTTTGGGATTATGGTCGCAGCAGACGAAGAAACTGATCCAGAGAGCATGCACCTCAGAATACAAATAAGGCATTCTGCCTCGAGTATCCTCCCCACAGTGACAAAAAGTTTCACTGAAGTAGATCCAGAAATCACACTCCCGAGAGTCCATTAAGGGCACACCGCCCTGTGGGCACTTGTCTTCGGGGAAATTCATCTAAAGTTGTACCTCCAAATGGAAAGCAGCTGAGGAGTCCGACAAAGCCGTTGCAGTACTTCAGCAGAACCAGAGCTCGTGGACATTGCATGCAGATGGATATTCTGTTTCGAACATCAGTACAGCAGACTATCAAGGGGTCGATCACAATAACAATTCCATTGCTGATGCATTATCGAAGTTGACCACTACAGATGCTTATAACTTTGATGGCAGACGACGTCTTTCCCTCGGATCAGATGCTGGCAAAGTAGTCCAAATACAAGAGTGTCAATTTTGCTCTCATTGATGAGAATCTTTATTGAAAGACCTTTTTCGCCATCATTGCTCAGACATTTGGCTCCATCCGAAGCAAAGTATGTTCTTCGAAAAGTTCACAAAGACATTTGTGGCGATTATTTGGCCCGAAGTTGTTGACCTACAAAGAACTTCGGCAGCGATATTCTTGAAAGAACTGGGGATTCAGCACAGAAAGGCTTCGGTGGCTCATCCACATTCACTTTTTCACAATTGATCCTGGTCCTATTTGTCCTATGGTCACTATGGTGTAAGAAGGTATGGTAGGACTCGCTGGCCATTCGATGGCAGCCCATTTGTTGTTTTACCCCGAGTGGTAGACAAAGGATCCTATATTGATTCTACCAGGGTGGTAAATCAATGGTCACTATTGATCCTGGTCCTATTTGTCCTATGGTCACTATGGTGTAAGGAGGTATGGTAGGACTCGCTGGCCATTCGATGGCAGCCCATTTGTTGTTCTACCCCGAGTGGTAGACAAAGGATCCTATATTGATTCTACCAGGGTGGTAAATCAAAGGTCACTATTGATCCTGGTCCTATTTGTCATATGGTCATTATGGTGTAAGGAGGTATGGTAGGACTCGCTGGCCATTCGATGGCAACCTATTTGTTGTTCTACCCCGAGTGGTAGACAAAGGATCCTATATTGATTCTACCAGGGTGGTAAATCAATGGTCACAATTGGTCCTTATATCTTGATCCTTATATCTTGGCCCTTATATAATTGTTTCACCCCGAGTGGTAAACAAATGTCCTTATATACTTGTTCTACCCCGAGTGGTAAACAAGATTTTGATGTTGCAAGGAGGATCAGCCGAATTCACTTCACACATGACCGATCTCACATTTCAGAATCGATAAGTATAAATTACTTTATTCAAGTGTTGAGTTCAGCTCATTCAATACTGTTTATTAAATTCTATCCATTAAATTCAGTTCACTTCATTTCATAAATTAATTGTTATATGCCTTATCTAATTCATGCCCTAAGTTAAGTTCATACAGATTAATTGATACTGAATTATTGACAAGAAATGTTCACTCAGAAGTAATAAGGCATGAAGTTGATATTTCATTAAATATTAACTGTTCACATAAAGTTAGAATTTTCACAGAAAGTTCTACAGCTAAAGATAAGGAGAGGTCATCTTCAGGCTTCTTCCTTGTCATCGTCACCATCTAAAGAGTTTAGAAGAGATGGATCTACCTTGGACTGAGCTTTTTCTTGCCTTTACTTCGGCAGATTTCATATCCTTTCGCATACATATGGACGATCTTATTGTTCAGCTCGGCGGATTTTCTGTATTCTGCCTGGATATCCTTACGAAAGTCTTCGGTCAGTGGCGGACTCAAATTCTTAAAAGCCCGAAGCTCTTTGAGCTCTTCTTCGAGCTTCTGACGATGTACCAGATGCTTTGATCCTTTAGCTTGACAGATTGATATTTATATCAGCGATGACTTGATGAGCGGCCCGGAACATTTTCAAATCTTCTCTGGTTTGGGCAAGGTCTTTCTGAAGGCACTCATTGTCGTGAAGAGCAACTTTGAGACTACTTCTATCTTTCATCAAAGCAGACTTAAGCAAGGTATTCTCTCTTCGAGCAGCTTTCTCTTCGGCTTCGGCCTCTTGGTATTTGGGACGGAGGCATCCGAAGACAGTGTTTGCCTGCGGATGATCAGTGTTAGTCTATCAGTTCAAAATTAACGGGCCGAGATGTAAATGGATAAGTTAAGCTTACTCTAGCTTGGTACTTCATTCCCTCGTTGATCAGGTCCATGATAGAGCTGTTGCTAAACCGGTGGTTGTCGATATTACGGACGAAGGAGTTGTAGAGCTCAAGTGAGAAATTCTCTTCTGATTCTGGCTGGTGAGTGGGGGATTCCGGGTTTTCAGACCTGAAGTCCGAGGAGGTTGGTTATCTTTTCCGAGCAATTTTGGATGATCACTTCACTTGTTCTTCGGGCTCCTCGTCAGAATCAACGGTTTCAACCAGGGTGGTTGGCGGAGGATCGGTTTCTGTTAGAAGTAGTTGTGGTTCTTCGAAAGTCGGGGAATTTGCTTGGGTTTTCCTCTTTTTGGCGCGAAGGATTCGGGTCCGTTCGTCAGAGGGCGTATCGAGGAGGCACTCGGTGTGATTTTGCGTCGGGATGTGTTTGGGATTTCGGCCAGCTTGCTTGTTTCGGCGAGGTTGGCTTCTCCCTTCGGTAGGAGTTAATTCGGTGGCTTGAAGCTCTTCAGTTGGTTCATCGGCAGAGGTTGGCAAAGATAAGGAACAATTGTTCACAATAACTACTGATAGAAAATGGGAGTTAAACAATAAAGTGGGTTCGAGACTTACAGTTATGGTCTTACAACCATGCTTGTTTACTCGGAAGTTCGAAGCTCCATTCCTTAATGTGAATCTTCTCTAGAAGGCTCGTCATTTTTCTCACTCGTTCTGTTGAAATATTTCCGAAGTTTGCAGAGATTCGATGGGAAGTGGTCCAGTTAGGTATGGAGGAGACTTCGGGTCCTTTGACAAAAAACTACTCCTTATGCCATCTTTGGTTGCTCGAAAAGAGTGTCCATTAGTGGTCGCCTCTCGATTTGGGATTTGAACTCGGAGCCTCTTTTTTGCTAAAGCTCGGATTGAGAAAAACAATGTCAAGGTTGTTTCTTTATTTTGCAAACACGGACTTCCGGATGGCGTTTTCTCTTCGGCATTCTCTTCGGTATTCTCTTCGGTATTCTCTTTGACATTCTCTTCGGTATCCTTTTCGGCTTCTTTGTATTTGAGACGGAGGTACCCGAAGATAGTGTTTACTTGCAGATGAC
Organism: Panax japonicus; assembly: GCA_020205505.1. Lineage (NCBI taxonomy): Eukaryota > Viridiplantae > Streptophyta > Magnoliopsida > Apiales > Araliaceae > Panax > Panax japonicus. The sequence continues at coordinate 65,150,058 of CM035102.1, forward strand.
CAATATTAATTGATTAGTTCAGATTGATGGTCAAATCTCAAGTTCCTTTAGTCTGGTATTTCACTCCTTCACCCATCAGTTCCATGATGGAATTATTGCCGAACCGATGATCATCGGTGTCGCCACAGCTTCGGGCCTAGATTCATAAGAAAATGGTTTTTGTGGCAAAGGTCTGAATTGATCGGGAGGCGGTGAAATATTTGTTGTTATATGTTCGGCTGGAGCGGACTCTTTAAATGGACTTCTAATCTTAATTTATGTTGCTATTTGATGTTCATCAGATGGGCCTAGGTAAGCTATATTTTAGGCCTTTATTGATCTTATTATAAATCCTTTTGTCCTGAACCGATGCCATTTATAGTTTCCTATTAAACCTCCTGTTTAATAAAAAACTAGGGGGCAATGTTGGGTCGTGATATTTCTCCTATTGGGCCGAATGGATTGGGCCTACTTATTCAGTTAGTCCATTGGGTCTTCACTATTGGGTGTTGACATTATTGGGCCTAGTCACTTTATTATCTTTGTTAAGTCCTTCTAATATCAGACCAAATCAGTGGGTCGACCCATCCGATATTTAAATATCAACATCTTTGACCAGTGATGATGACAAAGATATGACTGACTGGTATCTTACATGGCATTAATGAGGATTGGACAGTTGGTCAGCGGGAAACAGAGGGGGTGAGATTAACAGGAAAGCTACCTGCAGTGGGTAGGGTCAAGAGGGTCAGTGGCACAAGGAACCGAGTCTTGTATTATAGCAAGGAAGTCTTCGTAAAACAGGTACGTTTTACATTCATACACACACACACACAACTGAGAATATCGCTCTCTCTCTCTCAATACACTAGACATTACATTCCTCCATTGTTAATCTTGTGAACACGTATACTGACTCTCACGCCTGAGCTATCATCCGACGGAACAGCCGTCAAGCTTGTGGTGTTTATCGTGTTTACTGTGCAGGATCAGGACGTCTTACGTGATTGGGACGTGGCAGAAGATCCTGGCGTTAACACTATCTAATCTACATTATCATAATCAAACAATTTCAAACATTCATCAAGCATGAAAACTTGTGATATTGAGTGAATTTTAACAACTAAAAACAAGGACTACTCAAATTCATTATTCATGAACAAAATATAAGCAATAAAAAATGTTAGTATCTAATTTCATACTAATAAAACAAGAAAGTACAAGTGATTTCTCTAACTGTAGTCTCAAACATCCAAATTCTCCATCTGAATGCTGCTTTTGAGAGGCACATATTCTCCAAGATAGCCACCAAGATGATCATATAAAGCACTCTTATCAATCCCTTCATGATGATAACTCTTGCAAACATAGTAAAACACACTTTGCACCAACAAGGCCACCAAATTCACAATCACAAGCACACCTACCAAAAACCCACCAACCACAATCCTTGCAAACACTCCATAATCCCCACCATGAACCACCACAGATCCAAAAATCCCATTAATGGCCCCACATATCACAAAATACCCAAAAATCATCAAAAACGCCATCCCAGTCCTCCCCTTCAGCAGCCCATAGCTCTTCTTCATTGCCGCAAAACCGTAAACAGGCTCAAGAACAGAAACAACACTAGCCAAGTGCCACAACGCACTAATGTAAACATGAACAACAAGAAATAGAAGGAAAACAACAATCATAGAGAAAACAAACAAAATTGTGTTGTGGGTATCACTTGCCACAACCAAAAGAACAAGAAAACAGAGGATAATCAGATTATAAATGACCATGGTGAGAGAAACCCATAGAAAAGTAATGAAAAGGCGCTTAAAAACACTGGGAATTGCAGAGAGAGTGTTGGAGAAGGAAACAGGCTTAGAGGTATACAAAGAGGCAACAGTGAAGACAACAGCAGCAGTTGAGAGCAGAGAGAAAGCAAAAAGGAAGATGAGGTAAAAGAACTGAAATATGAGGAGCTTGGTCCACTGGGAAGAGTGAGATCCATATCGGTCTTGGATTTGGAACAATAGAGGATGAGTAAAGAGGGAGTGGGCTAAGATGGCAAATGAAAGAGGGAAGATTAAGGTTAGGGTTATGAGGTAAAAGGTTTTTGGGGATTGTTTTGGGATTGAGGTTGATTCTTTGAGGATGTCTGATACTGTAAGGAATTGGAGCTCTTCAGGTGCGAGATCCATGGGAGTTTGACCGATTGGTTATGAAAAAAATTCCCAATTACCACCCTGTTGATTTGTGGGTATGGAGTGGATTGCTGGGATTTTACAGAAGAAGAATGAGTGGAAGAGGGAGAGAGAAAATGAAGATGCCTGAAAGGCTGAAATTGACAGATCTCTCTTTTTCTCTGTAATAAAACATTTCTTGTTCTACTAACCATATATATATAGTCTTTGAGTAAATCTATACATATATCTCATTTACATCCTCCATAACGAAACGCAATCTTTTCTGTCGTTTTATTTTTTATTTTTTTAAAAATTATTTGTCTCCATCTCCTACAAACCCAGACCCAAAAAACCTAACCCCCCGATAACTTTTCTTCCTTCTTCTTCTTCTTCTTTTCCTGCTGATTCCCTTCCTCTTCCTTCCTCCCAAATAATACAAATTTCAATCTCTTCAAAATTAAGATTGTTACTCTCTTGCACTAACTCAAAAAATGCACCAAGTACTAAATCACCCCACCGACAAATTTAAGATTGTTTCTCTCTACCGTTGCCCATGGTGGAGTTAAGATCTAAAGTAGCTTCATAGATATGTTAAGTTAGTCGAAATTTTCATTTATAAGTTAATTACGATACTTTTTCTGCTTTCTTTTTCAGGTTTAATTAGTCTAAGCTTCATATATACTATATGATTGATTAATCACGATTCTTCTTCTAGTTACAATGGTTTTAGTTTGATTCTAAGTATCTATAGTGAATAGTTTGATGTATTTTGACAGAAATTTTGGGTTTGTAAATTGTATGTATAGAGAGAAAAAAAGAGACTATATGGTATTACTTGCGAGGAAGGAAGAGGAAGGAAATCAACAGGGGAAGAAGAAGAAGAAGGGGGGGAAAGTGACTGGCGGGTTAATTAAGTTTTTTGGGTTTGGGTTTGTTGGAGAAGGAGACAAATAAATTTTTTAAAAAAAACAAACAAAACGACGGAAAGGATTGCGTTTCGGTAGAAAGGATGTAAATGAGATGGATGTATAGATTTACTCAGTCTTTAAGACCATTCACAATATAGTTTCTTTATTTGCATCTGTAGCAGATTTTTTGTTCCCAAATTTGTTGTCTCCTACTTAAATTTTGATATATGTTCTTTTATTTTATTTTAGAATTAATTAGTGTTAACTAAGAGACTAGGTGTCAAAATTTAAGTAGAGGGACACAAGGGAACAGAAAATTTGGGGATAGAAGATCTGCTCTTATCTCTACTCTATAACGATGTTGACTCGCAACATCATTTTACAAGATAGAGTCATGGAGATTCAATTTTTTTATATGTACCCAACAAATTTCTTATATTTATTTTTTAAGAGCATTTACAATAGTTTCTTTATTTTTATCCTTATTCTGTAGTGATGTTGACTCATTCTGCAAAATAGAGATTCAATTTTTTCAATATGTACTCAAATAGATTCCTTATATTTATTTCTTAAATAATAAAATTTGAAATTTAAAAGTTAAAATCAAAACATGTTTTGATCCTTATAACTGCATCTTGTTTTTAATAATAAAATCGCTATTAATTTATTAATTTTTTTAAAGTAAGTATTTAATATTTTTAAATTTAATCAATACATATTGTAACTTATTTAAAAAAAATACTACTACAATTTTTAACAAAATTATTAAGTTTGAAAATGCATTAAATTGACTTATAAAAATTAATAATAATTTTATAATTTAAAAGAGAGTATAATTTATCAATTGTATTACATCGTAAAATAACTTTTATTTTGTTTTAAATTTGAAGTAATTTATGAAGTGAGTATTGATTGAATTGTAGCTGCAAATGTACATGAGATTGATATTAACTTTTAAAGAGTTAATTTATGATATTTTTAAATTTAAATTTACTACGATTTATTTAAATTTTGAAAATAATAAATTTATAATTAATAGTACTTTTATAATATTTATAATTATATTGACATGAATTAAATAAATTTATATCAATTTTAAATTTGAATACATTTGAAATTATTTTTTAAAAATAAGTCAATATTAATTTTATAATTTAAAAATGAAGATAATTGGATAATGATTGATTAGTTGTTCACTTAAATGAGGATGTGAAATGTCATTTTGCATACATAGAGAACGATCTTTTGACTCCCTCATTCCGAGTAGTAAAATTAGAGATTGAAATAGAGAATTAAATAAGAATAAAGAAACTGTTGGATAATAATTTATTAATATATTTTTCAAAATTAGAGATAAAAAATATATTAAGTAAACGGTTGTGAATGCTCTAAAAGTAATAATAGGAATCTTAACCCTTTTTACTTTTTTTATTATTTATCTTCGTATACTGTTTAAATAATGTGATACTATTACACGTTAATTGCACTTTTTATATTAAATTTTGAATAATTATTTATCTTATTTAATGTCACATTATTTAAAATAAAATTAAGATAAAAAGAAATAAAATTCTAACTATATATTTTAGAGGTGTTTCTTAAAATTATTATGGAAAAATATATATATAATAAATTTAGAAATTTAATTTTCATGATTCGTATAGAAAATTGTTATTTTCACAAAGGTTTGATGTCTACAAATTCTTACCCACGAGCATAAATCTCATTTACGATTAATACTCCCTCCGTCTCAGAATGCGCATATTAAGAAAGAAAATAAAATGACAAAATTATCCATATTAAAATTCTCATTTAATTGCATAATTTTCTATACATTACTAGTGATTCTCTATAAATATACATAAAGAATAGAAATATAACAATTAATAATAAAAGTATTATAGATAAATTATTGTAAAAAATAAATCATTTAAGATAAATAAATATTTAACTCGAGACTACCTAAAATAGTAATAAATACTTTTATCATGGCACGGATAGAGTATGAAAGATGCCCAAATTTCATTCCTCTCCAAAACTTTTTCACACAATTTGGACCAATAGATCTTTATGGCCTATATTTAATTTGATAATATAAGAGATCAAATAATAAAATTGACCAGACTTGAGTAAAAATCAACAAGAAAACCAGTGCAAAGCAAATTCATGCAAGCATAGGTGCCTGCCCACCCATATGAGATCTCAAACAGTATTGAACAACAATAGTGGTTGGATATCAAATGTATAAGCTGAAAAAGGGTCCATTGGAGATGAATGCATAAACTAATAGAAAAACTTATGTCTCCAAATAACACCCCAGTAGCTTAAAAACATTTATGTGGTTGTTTCCTCATTAATAAACGGCTTCAATTGGCTTTCATCAACTAACTTAGACTTTTGAACTGTTATGATTTTTCCGTCGGGTAAAGGTGCAAAAAAGCCCCTGATGTTTACACGGATGTCCCACTTCCACTCTAAACTAATTTTTTTTCCAAAAGTACCCTTAACGTTATAAATTTTAGGTCAAATGTGCCCCTATTGTTAAAAAAATTCCAACTGGACAAACGAACATTAGTGATGATCGACACGTGGCAAAAAAAATATTTTTTTATTATTTTCTCTTTCTTCTTTTTGTCTCTCTCTTTCTTCTTTTTTCCTCTCTTTCTTCTCACTCTTTCTCTCTCTCCTTTCTCCTTCCTCTGTTCCAAAAATCACAACACTAAAATCACGAATTGCCCACAAGAATGGTCTATAAAGAGGGTGAAATCACGAGTTGTTTAAACTGGTGAAATTTAGCTTATCACGAAAAAGAGGATTCGCTTCAATTAACTTTTTGAGTTCAACAAATTAAACATTACACCCCTAACAGACTTGGTGTCTCCGTATTTAGATAGTTGCTCATTATCTCTGTAAATTTTGTATGTTTACATAGTTAACACAAGAACCCATGAAAAATACTACAACAATTAAATATTAAACCACTGACAAAACAATCTCCTGAACGGAACTTCCCTAATTTCAGTTGCGTTATTTCCTTAAACAAATCTTCATTGAAAGCTGAAAACACTTTCAAGTCCTTCACTAAAATGTCAACAGCTTTAGCACAACCCTTCTTATAATCATGAATAGTTATCAGGATTAAATGATATACTCAATTTCAAAAAAAACATTGGAGAATGACATAAATATAAAGATTAAAAATTTCAATTTCATCAACTCATAACATACTTATCTAATGCTTCTAGGTATTTATGCTTTCGAATCTCAAAGAAGATTTTCATGGAATATCTGTTATCATCAACCTTTGTGAATCCAATAAATATTTCTACACCTCATCTCATTCCCCATTTGTCACCATTTCCTCAAAATGCCGCATGTTGAAGAAAAATCCCTATTATTGCTCCAATCTCGACCCATAAAGAAACAACAAATTAAGTAAAGAACTAAACTAACACCAATTAATTTCACAACAAATGCCTAAACTATAACAAATATCCTAAAAACAGACTTTTCGGTCCCAATTCATTTCATTTCTTGAAAACTCAAAATTCAAACACATGTATACAGAATTTATATATCTGGACATACAATCATACATAGATTAACATAGATAGAAAAGGGAAACTCAAACCCGGATTTGATGAGGGATAAATTCGCAGATCGAGTAGTAGTAGTAGATATAGGCGAGGAGTAGGCACGTACAGCACCGTTAGAATTTCTGATTGCTACCAGACTTTGTGCCCCAATCATTCCTCTTCCATCAATATTGAGTGCCCAAGCGACCCATTGTGAGGTGGAGACTCCACTGCGTCGATAAGCTATATCGACGGTGTGGTTTGTTTGGTGGTAAGTCCAGTGTAAACCCCAGTCTTCATCCATGCTCTGTTTTTGGAGGAGAGAGAAAAGTAGACAAAAGATAAAAGAGGAATTAAGGTGCCACGTGTCAGCCACATCAGATAGGTTTTAGATCCGTTTATCTAGTTGGCAGTATTGATAACGGGAGGGGCATAACTGAGCTTAAATTTGTAACGTTGAGGATACTTTTGGAAAAAAAATTAGTTTAGGGTGGAAGTGGGACATCCGTGTAAACATCAGGGGCATTTTTGCACCTTTACCCTTTTTCCGTCAGTTAACATGCCTTTGTAAACCATACCTCGGCCTCCACGACCAAGTGTCCGATTCTTGTTGTAGTGATCAGCGGCCTACTCCAACTCCATTGCAGCAGCTAACATTTGCTGTTGTAGTAGTAGCAACCCACCATTTCGTTCGAAGAAGTTTCTTGTACTCTCTTCTGGACTACTTTGTAAAGCCAGAAGCTACTTAAATATTAGAACTAATATCACCATGATAATTCTGATAGCTGCAAAAAGCCAAAATTGTCAGGGTCACTTGATATATATATATATATATATATATATATATATATATATGCAAACAAAGTTACTAGAGACAGATTTCACTGCATCTCAAGTCAATGTAAAGGATGGAAAATGAGTATGGAGCCAAGAAAGAGCCATTTTACTGTACTAGAAAGTGACGTTTACTCATAGTTTGATTTTTCACTTAACTTACTGATAAATAATCAAAACGCAGGCCTGATCAAATCAACCACAGGTTCTATAGCCAGAACTTTGTATACAAGGGTCTTGCCGTTCTCTGGCAAATTATGAATACCTTGCTAGTACCATAGTTTTATGTAGATTAAAGAAATATAATTTAATTTTTGGGAGATGCTAGTTACCAGGAAAGATCTAATGCCAACAAAGAGTTGATCCATTTAAATATTATACATAGACTCGTAGGTTAAAAAATACAGTCTAAATTCACTGTCTATCGTCCAACATGATTGAACATCCATCATCTATTAAAGCAAATTACATATGGTTCTTTTTTCTACTTCAAGTAAGCCTTCCATTTTTGCTGCAAATAAACCATTTGTACAACCAATAACTCAGATTCATTTTCCCCATTTTTTTTAAAACATAAATCATACAAACTGCTGAACCATCTCCACTATCATCAAACTTAATTTGTAACTGGACAAAAGAAAGGGGAGTAGTAAAAACTACATGTTTATATTAACATTCCAATAACATATGCAAGAATTCATGAAAGAAATTTAATAAACTAGTACTATTAAGGATTTGAGTTGAGATTCTAAGAAATATATAGCTAGCATCAATTCCAACATCCAGGGAAATCATCCTCACCAAACCATTATACGCAATATATGCTCAGTCTTAGCAGCTTTAGCAATTACCCATGGTGATCATACACTAGATGAAAATACAATTTCCATGCTTTTTGTTGAAATATAAGCCATCACACAGTATAAAACTAGCTTATACTTCTTACGATAAATTCAATCAAGTAATTCTAAATACTTTGGTTATGATAAAACTAACAATTCTTTTTGTGTTTCATCAATTTTAGAATGTAAGTGGTGGGTGGCCGAACAAAAAAATGGTAATCAAAATTTGAAAAAAATATATGATCTGCATGGATCCACGGCTGTCAATAATAAAACTAAAAATAAGTAAAACAACACTCCCATACCACGCTACAGGGTGGGGCACTTGACCTTCCACATCTTTCCAGTTCAAAGAGATGGCACAATGCGCCTGTAAACCGCTTGGAAAGTTTGTCCCCCGTTCCGAGAAACCTTTTGTCCTTCCTCAGTTGCGGAGCTCAATAGCTTTACAACTGGATCAGCTTCAAGTTCTTTCTCCGTAAGAACTTCAAACATAGGATGATCCTCCAAACAAGACTTCATCCATTCTCCAAGTTCTTCCACATCCGTAATCGTGTATATGATTCCACCAACTTGAAGAACATAAGCATACTCATCTAACAAGTGAGGGCTGATCACACGACGCCGATGATTCTTCTCTTTGAAGTGAGGATCAGGGAAAAGGAAGAACATTTTTGATAGCTGGGCCTTCTCAAAGTAATTTGGAATGTATTTCATTGAATTAGTCCTAACTACTGAAACATTCTGGTACTGACTAGGGTTAGCCTTTCTCAGTGCTAAAATTCGTTCCTTGACATACTCTGTCACCTTGTCTCTCAGTTCCATTCCTATCATCAGGGTTTCAGGATAAAGGGTCGAGAGACTAATTACAAGTCCTCCGAAACCACAACCGATGTCTGCAAACTGAACCTTTTTGGAAACAGCTACTGAATCAGAAGATAGAAAGAGTTGAGGATAGTGAAGGGAGTAGTCAACATGACTAGGAGCGATCGGGACTGGGAAATGGGAGTCACTTAATGGGTTGCTGTGGGCTCGTGCTCGATAAAAACGCTTCCGCGGAAGCAGAGTAGACTTGCTAAGATAGGGGTTTGCGTCATTTTCCGACATTGTTTTTCCTTATATCTGCATAATAACAACTTTCAATCACTTTAACAGAGTAAATTTTAAGTGAGTCATTGAAAATAAGTGTTAAATATATAATACAAGGAAGAGCTTCAGCTTGTTATTTTAAGCACAAAAAACTAAAATCGATATACACTAACTAAAAAGTGCTACTAATTGTCATATATTTTGTTTTCAAAACTTAAAACGGATTGATATCAATTTTGGATTTTAGGATTTCACAAATTGAAATAAGTAACCATCGTTGTTACAGATCTCGTTTTCCTGTCTGTTTTCTCTAAACTCTTAGATTAGCACCCTTACTGTTCTTGTCTGTTTTCTCTAAACTCAAAGCTAAACATTATCGTCTTTCCTTTTCTTTCCAAAACTGCCAAACAGTGTAAAGAACAATAGGAATAGCTATCATTACTTATCACATCTATTAAGTATTGCCTACCTTTTTGAATCAAGATGACTACATCTAGAGCTATGTAACCCCACATGCCTTTGGGATTTTCAACAAGTTAAGAATTGCATTCAAGCTCAGGTTCACTGATGTTTGTTAAGTTCATGACCATATTCATGGCAAATCGTAATGCAACCTTAAAGAGATAAATGAGCCGCTTAACCAGAGCCTATTTGCATATGCTAATAAAAATGTGTATGTATAAAATATGTACAGCACGGATAAAATCAGAGCCAATACAAATTATAAAAATCCTACACGAGAGCTTTACACAAGTCGAGACAAAAATGACCAGGCTCGTGATTTACCCCATTTTAAGACCCAGTCTGTTATTTCTCTTGACACAAATGAACAAACATTGCTTGTTTAGTTGATCTTTCAAGTCCTAAATGACCCTGAGCTCAAGCATATTTACCAATGAGTCATTCATTCACATGCCTAAACACATCTAGCTCAAGCTTTACCCTTTAATCTCTAAACATCATATTAGAAAGGGGAAAAATCATATAAAGACCATTTAAAACAACACTCAAAAATAGGCTGAATTCTAAACTACATTAAAAGCATCTACCTTTCTAAATTCTAATCTCTACCCAAAAAAATACCTCAAGAAGTTAACCCAATAAACGTTAAAAGAAAATATTTTGAGCAATACCCAGAACATGTCTTGCAATTACACTGTTCCAATAACTCTTGAAAATGGCCAATTAATTCTCGAAATTGCCTAAAAAGAAACAGAATTACAGAGAAAGTACTAACAAATTCAGTGGAACTACTTAACAACGACGTTCAGATCAGTCGCCGCAGTCGTTTCTTCTTCTCGGCCTGAGCTTCTGTTGTGCAGGAAATTTTAGTACTGAACTGAAAATCAAAGGAGAACCCTAGATATGTCACGTGTTAGTATGTTTATATGTTTTTGCAAGAATAATCTTATATTTGTAAGAATTTTTACTTTCACCCCCATAACTTTTACTGAATCAACCTTTTTGTCCAACGACAAGAACAAGAGATCAATCGGGAAAAGAAAAGGGCTAGTGGCTTTATAAACCTATGGCCTAACATAATTAAGTGTTCGGACTCAATTCGGGTTCGACTCAAAAAAATGCGAGCGAGAATTGAATTCGTTAAGAATATGAATTAAATATAAATACAAAACATAATTCAAATAAAAATACGAGTATAATATAAAAAATGTTATATTTAACTTGTTTAAAATTCAAACTACTCGAATTCTCGATTATTATTCAATACATACTCGATTAATACATATTCAAATAGATACTCGATACATTCTTTTAAACTATATACAAATTAAAAAAAATAGGATAATTAATTATTATTATTTTATTTTAATTTTAATTGTGATTTTATATTTGTAAAGTGTAATAGTAAATATATTTTTTTTATTTCTAAGTAAAATAATAGGTAGAATTTATAATTATGTATTATATAAAACTAGTTACTATGAAGAGACTCGAATTTGATCTTGAATTCAAAGTTAACGAGTAGTATAAATATAATTCGATCCGAGTCGGATCGAATTCAAATATTAATATTCGAGTCGAGTCGAATCTGAAGAGAGTTTTTTAAATCATTTCGAATCTATAGTTGAATTCAATTTAATTTTTCGAGTCGAATCTGAGCAGCTCTCTGTTCGGTTTAGTTCGACTCGTTTACACCCTTAAATATAATATAGTTTCTCAACATCTCAAATCTAAAACTTGAGTCTGTATTATCATTTTTTTCACAAAATATTTAATAATTTTTTATATATAATTTTTCATTGTATAATACATTGATATAAATGTCGGATCCAAGCTAAAGAATCAAAGCATCTGACACATCGTCAAAAGCTTGAAGAAGAGCTCAAAGAGCTTCGAGCCCTTAGGAATTTGGGTCCGCCACTGACCGAAGACCTTCGTAAGGAAATCCAGGCAGCATACAGAAAATCTGTCGAGCTGAACGATGAGATCGTCCATATGTATGCCAAAGGATATGAAATCTGTCGAAGTAAAGACAAGAAAAAGCTTGTCGCGGCCAAGGTAGATCCATCTCTTCTAGACTCTTTAGATGACGATGATGACAAGAAAGAAGCCTAAAGATGACCTCCCCTTTACCTTTAGTCGTAGAACTTTCTGTAAAAATTTTAACTTTTTGTAAACAGTTAATATTAATGAAATATTAACTTCATGCCTTATTACTTCTGGGAGAACATTTCTTGTCAATAATTCATCATTCATCAACGTGAAAAATGTACAAGTGTCTCTTATCTTAAACTATTAGTCAATAATCAAGAAAATTATATAACAGTTAAGAACAATAATAATATAATCCGAACTCAACACTTGAACAAAATAAAGTAATGCATACTTATCGTTACCGAAGTGTGAGATAGATCATGCAAATAAAGATGAATCCAGCCGATCCTCTTTGCACTATCGGGAATTTGTTTACCGCGCAGGGTATAACAAGTATATAAGGACATTTGTTCACCACTCGAGGTAGAACAAAGATATAAGGACATTTGTCTACCACGCAGGGTATAACAAAGATATAAGGACATGGAATTTGTTTACCACACGGGACAAAACAAATTCATAAGGACACACCTAACAACAAGGCTACCATCGAATGGTCAGCGAGTCCAACCGAACCTCTTTACTTCGGTGCATTGGTTTACCACTCGCGATAAAACAATATTAAAAGGACTATGGAATTTGTTTACCACGCAGGGTATAACAAACCCATGGGTACACTCCTGTCGATAAGGCTACCATCGAATGGTCAGCGAGTTTGATCGAACCTCCTTACATCGATGAAGTTTGCCTACCACGAAGGGCCTGACAAATTCATAAGGACCACCTGCCAAAAAGGCTACCATCGAATGGTCAGCGAGTCCACCCCGTCCTCCTTACTCCGGTGAATTTTGTAGGTGAGCTACCGAAATCTTTCTGTGCTAAATCCCCAATTCTTTCAAGAATATTTCAAACTTTGATCCCACAAACTGGTGTCCGTAGCTTCCTGAAAAATTGTAGGTCAATGATATCTCTGCCGAAGTACTTTGTAGGCCAATGACTTCGCAGCCAAATGATCACCACAGATGCCCTCATGAACTTCCCGAAGAGCATACTCTGCTTCTGCTGAAGTACTGCAACGGCTTTTTCGGACTCTTCAGCGTCTCCTTAACTATCATCAGCTTCAGAAAATAAATGTTCGACTATAACATCAACCGACCTTGAAAATATTGTCGAAGTGTTCGGATTTCCAGGAGCACGACTTCTAGATCTGCTTTGGTGATGAGCCCTTCGCTATGGCGAGAACACTCAAGGTAGAGTGCCTTCTTTGTATTTTTGGGTGAATATCCTCTTGAGCTGCTCCATCGTCTGTTTGTGTCATACCCTCGAGAACCCCTAGGGTGAGGTACCCTCTTCGGATGTTCAGGAGTATGGCTCCTTGGTCTTCTTCGGTCATGAGGGCGACCTCGAGACATATCTTCAAAGTCCACCGGCTCTTTCCCTTCTCTTTGTTGCACATCTCTGGGCTTGCTACGCTTTTCCGACTGCACATAACTGGACGTCTCATCCTTCAGCTCATCCGAAGCATCTTCTCAGCTATATCCTCCCTTTGATTTAGAAGAATCTCCAAAGCTTTATCTACTTCGCCTGCCATCTTCGCCAGCTTGGCAACCTTGTCATCCTGACCACTTCGGTGCCAAGTTCTAGACGGGATGTCTTCTACTCGCCTTCGACCATGATCACACTCTTTGTCAACAGCAAAGACCAATCATCTTCGGACTTCACTATGGGCTCTCGAACGAGAACCCCCCGATTCATATTTGGAAGCCATCCCTTCGGTATCGGCTGCCCCTCTGGTGTAACAGTTATACTCCTCACCATCTTTCGACGTAAAACAACTTAAAAGATTGTGATTGAAAACTCAAGGACACTAGAACACAGGCTCTCCTTCTAGCGCCAATGTTAACGCCAAGATCTTCTGCCACGTCTCAATCACGTAAGACGTCTTGATCCTGCACAATAAACACGATCAACACCAAAAACTTGACGGCTTCGACCGTCGGGAGATAGCTCAGGCGTGAGAGTTAGTACAGGCGATCACAAGGGTTAACAATGGAGGATAAAATATCTAGTATATTAAGAGAGATAAAATTATCAGTTACCTTTGTATGTATGACTTCCTTGCTATGATATACTATCATTCTCGATTTCTTGTGCCACCCACTACCTACCGACACAGTCCCCCACAGCTGGCGATCTCAGCCGACTGCATGCAGCACCTGCCACATCCTATCACTGTTTGCCACCTTCGGCCAACTGAATCCCATCCACATTAATGCTTTGCAGATATATCGGTCAACAACTATCTTACTCATCATTAACAGTCAAAGATGTAGATATTTTAAATATCTGCTGGGTCAGTTCACTGACCCGACCCAACAAAGAGGTCCCAACGGATCGGACCCAACTGAAATGACCCGGTAGATTAACCAAATAACTCGACCCAAACTCTTTGGCCCAATATCTAAAATATTATGGCCCAACAATAGGTATAAAGGAGTGCGCATCATATCGTATACTCTATACGTTCGGAAAAAACTTAATTTGTACAAGATATATACTATCATTATATATAGCCTGGACAATTAGAGTTTCTTTTCTAAACACAATCTTATTTCTTTTTACAATAGTAAAACAATAATCTCAAGATTATAATATCGCAATTTTAAATTTATATATCATGCTAGCTATTAATAATTAAAACTCTCGATAAATTTTAATGATAAATATAGGGGGAAATATTTATTCCTTGAGTAGTTTCCAAATTTATGGCAGACATGGAAGCTAATTCTGTGTGATAATAGCCTTTTGTTTTCATTAATTTCAGGTGACATGACTGCACTCTAGACTAAGCTTTGCATTTACTTTAGGGCGATTGAAATTGCTTTCCAATCTTATTTACTTAGATGCATGCACATAATTAAAATATTGATCGATGTTTTCACCCTATAAGTTAAGTTTCCAAACTCGGAATCATTTTTGGAATTCACCACGTACAGTTCTATCAAAAACTGACATTTTCTAAATAGCCAACAAAGGCGAGAGCAGATCCTATGTCCCCAATTTCCCTGTCCTCTTGTGTCCCTCCACTTAAATTTGACACATAATTTGACAAAAAATCCCAAACCTCATACATTAGCTGCTCCGGTTTCACTGAAGAGATATCAGCACCATACATATCCCCTCTCTGTAACAGATGGCAGACGGTGTAATACGCCAGTGTAAAGTGTTGAATCAGACAAAGACTCCACAAGAAACTCCTCGTCCCACGGAATACGAGTCCCAAGCCCAAAACTACGCGAGCAAGCCCACTTAATAAGCCAGCTCAATGTGTGCTCAAAACCATGGCGCGTCTCCTTGGAATAGAGCATCATTTCTTCCAAACATTTTTCAGCATCCTTCTTCCAATCTGTTTCCCCATAAGTAATATACCATTGATCGGTCAAAGCCACAACACATTCATCCCCTGATCTAGAAATCACCTTCTTCTCAGGCTCACTGTAAGTAACAGCTTGGCCAAGCTCTAAAAGTTTAGTCCTGATCAAACTCTTAGCATCCTGGACTCTCATTCCAGCATATTCCCCAGCAATCATAGTTCCTTCATAAAATCCTCCTTTGTAGATTACCTTTTTGACCGCATCAAGCTTCTCTCTTTCATTCTGGCTTTTAATCCTCATCTCTATGCAAATTTTTTCAGCAGACTTATCTCCATATTCTGGGTGGTTGATAATGGGGATGATCTCAAAAGGTAAAACCCAACTTCAAAAATCAATTCAAACCAAATATACCGGAACTTCAATAATTCACAATAAATAGCCCTTTTATCAGAAAAAATTAAATATTATGTCCATTCCATAGGAAATTCAATTCTCTACAACTTTGTAAGTTTAAGTTTTTTCAAATTCCAAACAGAAATTGGCCGAAATTCACATACGGACGATTTTACAGGCTATAATCAAATTTCAGTCAAGAAACGGGGTCCACAAACATGAAAAACATGTTTTAAATATTTTTAATTAGTAACAAAAATACTCTTCCTCCTCATTTATTCATATATCTCATATTCATTGTAAAAATATCACCATTATTATATTATTAAAATATAATAATATATTTAAATAAATTATTTTATCAGAAAAGATAAAATATCAATTTTCAACAATTGTCACATTAAAAATTTTCTCAATCTATATCCACATAAAATGAATATTTTCCTTATCATATAAATCAATAATTAATTATTCATAAATAATATTACAGAATCACAATACTGTCAACCAGGTCTTTCCCAGAAAAGAAGGGGCTTTCCAATAAGGATTTTTCCTTACTGACGTGCAATTAGGTGACCAAACATCTTCTTAGACAGAACTTTCTAAATATTGCCAATAATACTATCTAATAATATTATTCAAATAATATGAATTATTGATTTGATACAGAAAAATACTGCGTAGTGACAATTATTAAAACAACAATAATATAAAATATCAACGTAGCAATTATTGAATCAATAAAATAAAATATTGAACAGTAATTACCGTAACAATTATTGAATAGTGTCTTCTTACGTAAGAATCAATAATGGGTGCAACACAGTGTACTACTGTGCAACAACATGTATTACTGTGTTTTAACTACCGGGTATTCCAACAGTATTAATGGTAACAATTACGCCGTTATTTATAAACAACTTATACTTGTCGTTTTCTTTATCCAATCGCTTTCCGTTATGGGACCCACACAAGGCTGCGCTGTCGTACGAATATTCTCCGACAGTAAGAATATTCCACGACCAAACGAATATTTCTCGACAACAATAAATATTTTATAACCACTTGCTTATTTAAAATATTTGCGTATTTTACCCATAACTAACCACATTAATCAAATCAACCCTTACTATTTAAAAATAATAAATAGAGGAAATTTAATTTTATTTATAATAAGTTGGGGTCTTACATGTAAGACCCCGAATTTTATGAAATAAAAGTATTCAATTTTTTTTATAATTACAATTCAGTAAATGGTTAAATTGATAAAAGGTTAAAGTTAAGGGTGATATATGATTTTTTTTTTCAAAATAAGCAAGTGATTATAAAATACTCATTGTTGTCGGGGAATATTTGTTTAATCATGGAATATTCTTTCTGTCGGGGAATATTCGTACGACGGTGCAACCTTTTGTGGGCCCCGTAACAAAATAGCTGTCGGATGAAGAAAACGACAAATTAAAGTTTTTTTATAAATAACGGCGTAATCGTTACTGTTAACACTGTTGGAATACCCATTGGGTAAAGTAAAGTAATACGCATTGTTGCACAGTAGCACACGGTATTGCACAGTATTTTTGAATTATTGATTCTTACGCAAGAAGGCACTACTCAATAATTGTTACAGTAATTACTATTCAGTATTTTATTTTATTGATTCAATAATTGTTGCATTGATATTTTATATTGTTGTTGTTTCAATAATTGTCATTACACAGTATTTTCATTATTGAAGCAATAATTCATATTATCTGAATAATATTATTAGATAACATTATTGGCAATGTCTAGAAAGTTCTGTCTAAGGAGAGGTTTGGTCACCTAATTGCGCGCCAGTAAGGAGAAATTCTTATTGGAAATCCCCCTCTTTCCTGGGAACGGCCTGGTTGCCAATACTGTGATTCTGTAATATTATTTGTGAATAATTACTTATTAATTTATATGATGAGAAAAATATTGATTTTATGTGGATATAGATGGAGAAAATTTTTAATGTGACAATTGTTGAAAATTAATATTTTATCTTTTTCTGATAAAATAATTCATTTAAATAAATTATTATATTTTAATAATATAATAATGATGATATTTTTATGATGAATGTGGGATATATGAGTATATGTGGAAGAGGAGTATTTTTGTTACCAAAAATATTTAAAGCATGCTTTATGTGTCGGTGGACCCCATTTCTTGACTAAAATTTGATTATAGCCTGTAAAAATCGCCCGTTTGTGGATTTCGGTCAATTTCTGTTTGAAATTTGAAAAAACTTTCTTCTGCAAAGTTGTAGAGAATTGAATTTCCTATAGAAATTCGCGCGTTTCAAATTTTTCTGACAAAAGAGCTATTTATTATGAATTATTGAAATTCCGAAGCTCTGAAATAATTGATTTTTGAAAGTTTTAATTAATTTTATTTACAAAAACGTTTTTTACATTTTGTTTCCCTCATTTAACATGTGTTAGTGGTTGATTTCAGCTGATGGAGTGCGTATGATGATTTGGAAAATTAATAATATTAATTTATTAAATTTTCTGCTTTGGTGTTCTAAGCATTTTCTTATAAATAGGGTGCTTAGGTTAGAATTGAAAATCACACCAGAAATTAAAGTTTTCTCTCTCTATATTATCGAGCATATTCTTGTGAGTATTTTGAGTATTGATATACGGTGCAAGTTCAAGTCATAGCCTATATCCGGTGTTTCAACTAAAAGTACTGTCTTTCGAGGTAAGGGATAGTAAGGGAGGTTACTTTCTTCTAAAATGATATTATTTCTTTAATATCATTATGCCAGAATGTTGGTTGGAAATTTTTATCAAATTTGGAACTTTTTTATGTCGGGGTTACTATTCATGAGTTACTATTCACGAGTACTATTCATGAAGCGTGAAGATATTTTTTATGAAATTTCTATCTTTTGGTGTCGAAGTTACTATTCACGTATACGGCACTATTCACGTATACAAAACTATTCACGAATACGGCACTATTCACCGAAAAATAAAATTTCTTCTTTTTGTCTAAAAAATCTATTGTGGATACTAGCTTTGATTGTATCCGTGTTTTGATCATTCTTGAATTTTACACCACTATGATTATTTTTGAGGTATTTTTAAACATGGATAAAATAAAGTACGAATCCTTAATCCTTGTCATTTTGTTTCACTGGATTCGTTTCTTTAAAAATATTTTTCATCATCCTCAATCCTAAATGATGATATAATTGAATATCTTTGGCCTATAGTGCAAAGATGAATGATTTCTGATGAATATCTTTGGCCCGTAGTGCAAAGATGAACATGTGTTTAGATGAACATGACCAACTGATGAATATCTTTGGCCTGTAGTGCAAAGATGACTTGTTGATGAATATCTTTGGCATGTAGTGCAAAGATGACTTATTGATGTATATCCTTGGCCGTAGTGCAAAGATGAATTTATTAGTATGATTATGAACATGAGCTGTGATTTGGTATAACCATGATCTTTGATGTTTCAAGTGATAAAAATTATCTTTGTCCTGGATGAGAAAAGGAATTTAGAACAACAATTACGATTATGAGTTATACATGTGATTGTGGACAGGAATTGTTGATTGATGTTATAGGGATAAAACATTGTTGGTGGACTTTTAACATGGAGAATATAATAGACTTTATAGTCTATTTGACTCTTCTAATGGATTGCTCGTTCCGCTGCAACTATGGTTGAAATTTTTATCATATACCATATGTTCTAAATCTCTGATTTATTACTGTTGAAGGCTATTGATAATTTATTTATCTTTAGTCATGATATTCTTTACTGAGCTAGTTGTGCTCACCCTTTTGCTTCACAATTTCTTTCAGGTAATAAAAGTGTAGCTGGGTCGAGCGGGGGAATAACAAGGGAATAGAACGGTGGTCTATAGATGTTGAGGGTGAGGTGAATTTAACTTGGAAGGGTGTTTTGCCACTATCATACAAGATGTCTAATGACATACAACCTCGTGTCATCATAAGACAGGGTTGTGCCTATCCACTTGCTGAGTATATCTACCAGCACTATCTATATGATCTTGGAGTCTATTTGAAATATAACTCTCAATTAGAGACAGTGGAGATAATGATATGTCAAAAGAAGACTCGCCATTGGGAAGAATATGATAGTAATCTTCTCGTTTTTCTTTAGGGTCTATTGGGTCAACCAAGGATAATTCTGTGGCCATATGATATCTATAATAACCTAGACGCATGGTCTCCCATGTACGAAGGTTTCCTTGAGCACTTCCCAAAGATTCTAATTTCTAAAATCGTTTTCGACTATACCTTTATGTAAGGTGTCATTATGAGGTGCTGTCCACGGTTGGGACATGAGTCACAGTTGATATATATTTGTATCCAAACTCACAGTATATGTGTTGTTGTATTTTGCACGATAATTGTTGTAATAAAGTTGTAGTTGTTTTCTGTACCATGTATTTGGCGACTCAAAATGGGTTGGATGAAATGAACCTATTTTGGGGTCGTTACATTACATACTCCACTTCATCATATTGTGTGAGACCAAAGATTGCATTGAAACAATTTATTCATCAATATGTTAAAGTGGAGTATGTCACATCAGCAGTTTATAAAATATTTATAAAATAGTTTGTGTATGTAACATTACTTTTTTTATATGCATGTAGCGTAAATTGATAAGGTTTTCACGATATTTTGATACGTAAAAATTTTAATTTCATAAGTTTTTTTTACACGAACAATAAATAATATCTACTTTCATGTGAGAGATTATCTTATATAACTAACATTTTTATTTTGTAAAAATATTAATTTCATACACTATTTGATTACTATTTTTATTCCCTCACAAAAAAATTGTGTTAATTAATTAAGTTGAGCTATATAATTTTGTATAAATATATTTATTGCACATAATTATGAGAGAAGTTAACAACCATATTTGTTATTGTAAGATAATCCTTGTTGGTGTCACTTTTGGACAAAGAAAATTCATAATTCCCTTAAACAGTAGTAATCCCTCTCTCTAAATTATATAATTATTATTAATTTTTAAATTTTAATTTGAGATATTTTTAAATTTAAGATTAAGATAGCATATCAAAAATTATAAAATAATAAAATTTAGAATGAAAAATAATTTTTAAATAATTTATAATATCTGTCATTCTTTTGAATTAAAAATACGTAATAATATCAATTTTAAGTTTAAAAATGTTATAAATTAATTTTAAAAAATTACTAATAATGATACCGTAGTAAACTAATTGACTTCTAATCAAACACACCCTTGTCCTAATACCGAACCCCAAATCTCCGGCCACTCGCCGGTCACTAATTCAGTATCTCCGTCACGCTCCCTCTCTGTATCCCTCATATCACAATCAATTAATCATTCAATCAATGATGCCCCATCCTTAAGCAATGAACCAGAGACCAAAATCTAAATCATCCAACTCCATATCATCACTCGGCCCCCCTCACCACCGCAAAAATGCTTCGAAAATGCTTTCTCAAACCAACCCATTTGCTTACCCTATTGTTTCTTTTAGCCCTCTACGCCTTCTTCACCGCCAACCCATCAAAGCCCCAATCCCCCATTACGCCCCTTTTCGAATCCCAACAAAAATTCCTCCAAGATTTTCCTCATAAACAAGCACAGACAAAAAAACCAATTGTTAATGTCTACATGTACGATCTCCCCAGAAAATTTACCTACGGTGTTATAGAGAGCTACGCAAAGGCCCGAAACGGAGACCTTTCGAAACTCAAGTACCCGGGTAATCAGCACCCAGCTGAGTGGTACCTTTTTGATGATTTGTCTCGGCCGGACAAGGGAAACTCGCCGGTGACACGGGTCATGGATCCGAAGGAGGCGGACTTGTTCTATGTGCCGTTCTTTTCGTCGTTGAGCTTGGTGGTGAATCCGATTCGGCCACCCGGGACTGTAGGGCCGAATGTGGGTTATAGTGATGAGGAGATGCAGGAGGGCTTGATTGAGTGGTTGGAGGAACAGGGGTACTGGAAGAAGAACAATGGGTGGGATCATGTTTTTATATGTCAGGATCCTAATGCATTGTATAAGGTGATTGATAAGGTGAAGAATGGGGTGTTGTTGGTTTCGGATTTTGGGAGGTTGGGGCGGGATCAAGCTTCGGTAGTTAAGGATGTGATACTGCCTTATTCCCATAGGATTAATACGTTTAAGGGGGATGTAGGTGTAGAGAACCGAAAATCATTGTTGTTCTTTATGGGGAATCGGTACCGAAAGGAGGCAAGTGTTGCCACTTACTATGCATTGTTCTTATGTGTTGTTTTTGCTCTAGAATGCTAAATGTGTATTGAACTGTTAGTTATTTTTAGTACTGATCAGTTCTAGGAAGAAAGTATCTCTTTAGTTGTGTACAGAGCTATGACTTGTAGTGATGTTTGCTATAATCTTTGTTGTTTTAAGTTCACTAATAAATTAGGGAAGAAATTAAGTCTATAAGCTAGTCGAGTATCAGGTAGTTTTAGTAGCTTGGTTTAGAAATTTCAATATAGGATAGCAATTCGGTTTCTTTATGCATTCTGTTTGTATGGTGAGTAGATTGGTCTTACCTTATCTTATCCGAGTCTGTATAACACTGTTTTGGCCGGCAGAATTACAATGATCACTTATCTTTTTATTTTCATCTTTTTTGTTATCAGACTATTAACACAATATGCAATAATGCATGCTCTCTCTCCCCCCCCCCTCTCTTTCTGTGTATGTGTGTGCGCTGCACGTGTCTATCTGCCTGTCCGTGGGGCGTGTGTGATGAGCAAGCACAGCGTAAACTGATCCTATTGGTAATTGTAGGGTGGAAAAATCCGGGACTTACTTTTTCAATTACTTGAGAAGGAAAAAGATGTTTTCATTAAACATGGTGCACAATCCAGAGAGAGTCGTCGTATGGCTTCTCAAGGGATGCATACGTCAAAGTTCTGTTTACATCCGGCTGGTGATACTCCATCAGCCTGTCGACTCTTTGATGCTATTGTGAGTTTGTGTGTCCCAGTTATAATTAGTGATTATATTGAGTTGCCTTTTGAGGACGTCATAGACTACAGAAAAGCTGCACTTTTTGTGGACACAGACTCAGCCATAAAGCCAGGGTACTTGGTGAAGTTGCTCAGGGGAATAAGCGCAGAGAGGATTTTGGAATACCAACAGGAAATGAAAAAGGTACTTAATCTTGAATTCCCCTTTTGTGTATCAGATTTTTGTGTATACATTGAAATGTCTATGTAAGAAGAGCAACACAAAGCATTTTTTTTTCTTCATTTGGAATCCTTGTGGCTGTAGAGAGTGAGGCGTAAAATAAATTTAGATATATGGAGCTGACAGTGCATCTCATTCTCCTTGATATCAGAGTGAAGAGGATCTGGGCTTGGGTTTGTAGAGGAATTCCAATTTATTTGCCTGTTTACTGTTTGCTTTTTTCAACTAAGCTTAATAATTCCTTATTCTGAAATCTGAACCTTTACTTTTGAGCCACTCAATTTATCAATTGAGAACCTTGACTTGGTATAAAAGCATGATTTCAAATGTATGTGATTGGATATCCTGAATCGTAAAGTGAGTCCTTATGATGTTAAGATTGTCCGAGTCTTAGACAAACCTTATATGAGTAGCCAGTACTCGTAGCTTATGTTATCTCACAAGCATGATTCAAAATAGTGTCTGATGCCTAGACATATTGGCTGAAGTTATGGAGGCTAAAAGAACAAGTTTGATACCTGAGTTATTAAATTAGAGAATGACATTGACATTGTATCACCAAGTTACACCCAAAATTTCTGATGTGTTGGGTGAGATGGAACTGTTTTGGAAGGTATGGTGGCCAATCAATTGCAATACACGACGATATGTCCTCAGTTCACCTTAACCACCACCCTACTTCTGAATTAGTGAATAATCTTAATATGGCTAATTTATTGATATTGTGCATAAATGACTGTACTACAGTTGATCTTAAACCAAAATTCCCATCCATGCATGCTTTAGTATTTAAGATATTCAAGTTTTTTGTCTGCTTACTTCTTATATTTGTTCACAACTAATTAAATTTTTTAGATAATCTCAGATTTGTTGTACATGACAGTGCCATGCTCAGTAGCTTACCGATTGACTTATCTGAATAACGCAAAATGTATTTTTTGTTCAAGGGTGTCAAAGAGAGAGTTTTTTTAGATTATATTTTATCACTTTTGCATCAAATTTGAGTATTGTTGATTTCAGCATAGTCTCAGTGTAAGGTAATGATAGTTGAATGAGATCAGTTTGCTCAAGTTTAATTTTTGTGATCCAGGTGCAGCATTACTTTGAGTACGAGGATCCAGATGGAACAGTGAATGAGATCTGGCGCCAAGTCTCCTTAAAACTCCCACTTATAAAGCTGATGATAAATCGTGACAAACGTCTTGTGAAAAGGGAATTGACTGAACCAGACTGCTCGTGTCTCTGTTCAAACCAGTCAGGGACCTACACCACATTATTATGATGCTGCTTCTGCGAATTTTTTTTATATATAATGGAATGCTCAAATCCCAGCAGGAATGGTGAAGTCCTTATTCATCAGCACAAACTAGTATTTTTTTGGCCGAGAGGGGTTGATCGATGGAATCAATTGCTGAAGTACTTAAGCTGGGGATTCGCTCGTCCAATTGTGTCATCTGCAGTCATTCTTTAGAAGCTGCAAACGTGGGGTATTAATTTAAGCTCACACAATAAGGGTCTATACTAATACTAATGATATACTCCCTCCCATTTCAAAGTTAGATATATATTCCTATTTTTAAAATGTTAAGTGACAGAATGTTGTTGATTTATTTAGTATTGTCATGCCACCACTAGAACATTTCTAGATAATGTTTCACAAATGTATCTCGAATTGTGGAACTGAGGGAGTAGTATACTTGATGTTCTCTTAGTGTACACATGTATCAGAATATATTGATAGTTATAGCAGTAGTAATTCTGACTCTTGTTGCAACTCTAGTTGAATACACACGGCAGTATTAGGTGGTATGTATATCTGCAGTTTACTAGTCTTTTATTAACAAATTCTAATGTCTGAGAACTTGGCTATTCCATTTGCACATTGATGCATTATCAATTGACCTTCAAGAAGGAAATGCACTTGAAATTCTACTGTTTGGTTTCCAAGTAGATATGGGAAATAAATGTTGCTCTATTTCATGCAAGTGTAATTGCTACACAAGACAGAAAGCAGAAACTCATATGGATAGGATAGTTAAGCACCTACACAAGTTATTTCTGGTACAAATTATAATTGCTATAAATTAAATAAAAAGCATCACTAATTATTATATTTTTGTTTTCAAAACTTAAAACAAATTTATATTAATTTTAAATTATAGGATTTCACAAATTAATTTCAAAATATATTTTTATTTTTAAAGCAGAGATGGTAACATTAGGGAAAAATAATAAGGTCAGCCACCCTGCATGAATTCATTTGCAAGTACAAATACTATTAATTCCTTTTGCACTGGGTTACTTTGGTATGACTTTTTTTTATATGATATTTCCACATCACTCTTTAATATTTTCATAACAAAAGTGTCATTAGAACCATTTTCTGTTGTGAATTTATCAGTTTTCTTTTTATAATACTATTAGTAGTTCAATGCACATGGTATAATTGTACCCCAAGTTATCCCATTTTGCACATTACATTCTATATTTTAAAACCTTTTGCATCCCGCACTTTTAGCAAACCAATGCATAACACTCTCTGCCCAAAATTTCTCTCTAAAAATGCAAAATTCGATGCTTTCCCGTCACTTTTAGTGATGAATTTTGGGCCAAAGGTGTTATGAGTCGATTAGTTAAAAGTGCGATATGCAAAGTATCACGTTTTAAAGTATATGATGCATTATGCAAAATGGGGTATACTTGAAAAATGCAAAGTACATTTAACTGTATAATGATAATTGATATTACCTCCATTCCTAAAAAATTGTCGTTTAAAATTTTTACACATAGATTAAGAAAATCATTTAATACTATCATTTAACAATTAAAATTTGTTTAAAATTCCATCACTACCCCTTTATGAGAAGTTGAAAACTATTAATACAAGCGAGATAATTTTTTGGGACAATGAGAGAAGGTAAAGGTGATATAAAAGAGTAAATAATTTATTCTCTTAAAAAGTTGTAAACGACAAATAAATTGGAACAAATTTTTATTCTAAAACGACAATTTTTTAGGAACTGGGGAATAATATATGTAAGCAGTTCCAGTCGCTTGAGCTGTAACTCATACTAGCTTTACCTTTTGAGTACCATATAAGAAACAAAGAAGTTTATAAGTATAAATATTGCCAATTTGTACAAATAACCATACTAATGATAAAAATGTATTAAAACAGCTTATGATTGACAGGATAAACAGATATTCATGATTTTCATCACCTAAGTTTCACCATATCTCTACTAGTATGATATAGGACCAGATCTTGACACAGCAAACCTTGGCAATGGACTTGGACCCCTGCTTCCTGATGTTGAACCTTCTACAAACTTCACTTTATTACGGCTCGAACTATATTCCAATGGGCCAGACCGCCTCGAATTTCGATGTTTACCATCAGTTCCTCGTATGCTTCCGCTTTCAGTATCGTAAACTTGATCCTGGCTATGGATTGATGATCCCTTGAAGTGGCCCGAGTCATTAAAACTTGACTGAGGAGTTGAATCTCCACGGGGGTGTCTGATTACTGGGGATGAATGTGCCAGAGATACAGCAGGTGAATGGCTTGGTGATACACTTAGTAATGCCAGTGGGGTGGAAGGAGAACTCGAATAGTACTGGCTATAAATTGAACGTAGAATGGCGTAAGGGACGTGAGGTTCAAGTGAGCTCCTTGGTAGGTATGGGGAAATTTCACAAAATTGGTCCAGGAATATAAGCTTTGCTACAAGATGAGACCTGTGAAGAAATAAAAAAAATTAGAGACGGAATGAGATCGATATTCTGCAGTTTACTTATAATAACAGAACTTTTCATTCTATTTACGGCATATTGTTCCAGAAATTTCGACAAACATAGAACTTAAATCAGTAGATGTATTGTTATGAACAGTTGAATTCAGTAACATCAGAAGTTCAGTCTTTCAGAGCCGGTGGTACATGCAAATAGGCTGGAGTAGAAAACATACTCCCTTCATTGCAGAAGATAATATCACTATGGACTTTTTAAAAGTAAATTTGACACATTTTCAAAGTCAAAATTGATATGAATCTGCATAATTTTTGTCAATAAAATTAATTTTATATCTTATATTTTGGAGAGGTGGGAGTATTATATTTGATATAACTCGAGAATAACTGGCTCTGACAGTCTGGATTGACAAATCATGGATATGCTACCTCTCAAAGTACAGCATTTAAGTAGTTTATTATGGTTAACAATTACCTGTCAGTTTCATTCCAACAGTCTAGTGTGATCCCAGCTGAAACCTTAACAAACAGCTGCATTATGGACTTGATGCTTGTTTCAGCTGACAAATTCTGTACTTCAGGATCTAATGTTTCACCAACATGACCATTTGAAAAAGAACGTTTCTGATGATGTTCTCTTTCCAACCTAACAAATTCACTTCCTGCAATTACAGCACAAATGCACCTGCCAAATAAAACTTGGTTATTGGACTAGGAAAGTTAGTTAATCACGTAAGCTAGGCCTAATGGTTCATTAACAGTTGAATGGAGAGCTATCAAACAGATGAACTATGAAGCAGATATTAAACTGCACATTCTCATATTATTGAAACCTTTTCCCCCACTTTGAAAAAGTGTAATGGCGCCAACATTGGATAGCCGATATTCTGTTGATTTCTAACATACTTATGGGGGAAACAAAAAACAAAAAAAAATAATAATAAAAAATGAACATGCCAACACAAAATGGAGATCTCGAAAGAGTATCAAGCTTGAGTTTTCAGCGCTCAAGTTGTACCAAAAAAGACCATCCTGCAAGTGCAACAGATGGTGCTTTGATCCCTTAGCTAATCTTTATATATAATCCAGAATTTTTGCTGCAAACCCTTAGCAAGATAAGGGTTCATTCAGATGTACAGTGATAAAGGTTCAAAAAGGATGCTGCATGCTTACTTCGAACCCAATTGAATTGTAAATTAGAAAAAATAATTACGGTCAGTAGGCATTACGGTTCATCATGCAATCAAGTATTAAAGTACTGCCAGGTTCATGGACAATAAGAATATGCGCACCTTGCCAAGCAGTGAATGTTGTTGTTGAAGCCCCCTGTGTCAACATTAAAGGCAGTAGTATTCCAGATATTAGATGTCATAAAAGTGGCGAATAAATAAGGCAACAAACTCCATGAACCATCATATGCACCCCCAACATCCTCCAGAATTGATCTCACCCACTCAGAATCATGATCAACGACAACACCAATACTGTTTGCCACCCTTCTTACTCTCCTATTTTCCTTCTTCACAGGTATGTCATCTGGTAATTGTTTCATAACTCCTGCTAGTAATGAATGTATCAAAGGTGCACCTTCTTCAAGAGCAGTTCCGGCAGCTTCTGCTAGAAGGCAATCAAAAGAAATTGCTTGCCCTGCCTGAATACAAAATCCAATTACTGTGTCTATATCAATAATATGCTTCATATTTGCATCTCTTTCTATCCGGTCACCTGCATGAATGCTTCCAGCAACAGCCTCCAGCGCTTCACGGTTTGCTCGTAGTGACGTGTCAATGCAATTCAAAAGTGCAGCTGTATGTTCTTTCATCATTCTGTCCAACCTGTCAACTCCATAGCCCCCAAACACACGAACAAATGCTTCCAGTTCCCTGAGATCAGTCACTGACTCAGCAAAATATCCCCCAACAGGTCTTGTGCTCTTAAAGCATCTATGGAGTGGTGCAAACAGGATCCCAGCACCAGAGATATCCTTGACAATATTTTCAATATACCAGTTGCACACAGCTTCAGTAGCTAATCCACTAAGTTGCTCCGCAGGCTTCTCAAACAAGTGTAGCGCAGAAACGGGGCCAGAGAAGGCCTCAGTCAGCAGAACTTCTCGGATACCCTGTGTTAGGTCCATGCTGATGTGCTGCTCTGCTAAATGTATTATACATACATGTCTCCGTATCAGTGTTTCTAGAACTGAAGGACGTTGAAGATCATTATCAGTTTTCAGTCCGGCAAGAAGTCTTCTCCTGAAGTTTCCAAGGATGCATTCTCTCATGTACTGCATTTCAGTGGCAGGTGCTTAGCAACATTTCTACAAAAATGGTAATGCATGGCAGGAAATGAAACAGTAATCAAGGAAGTAGACAAAAGGCTTGAAGTAACCATTTCTTGTCTAGTAATGGAAAAGCGTTGAGTAGAAAGCCTGATATCTCAAGGTAAAAAATAAACAAGAGCGATATGTAGAAAAGAATAATTCGAGGGTAAGACTGAAAAACAAAAAGGATTCAAAAATATTTCCGAAATCATTATCATTCAAGCAACTAGAAAAGACATATTAGCATGCATACCTCCCTTAGAATAAAGACATGGTTTAAAACACATATAGGTTCCATGTCATTTAAAACAGAGCAAAGATTTGTCAACCTCTGCATTGCAGCTTCTAACCTGTTATTTCACAACAAGGTAAGAAATAACATCAATTGGGTTCACAAAAAACCCAGGGGAAAGGAAAAGACAAAAGGAAAATCTAGCACAAAAATATAGTCTTACATCTTGATAGAGTTATTACTTTCAGGATAGCTTTCATAGCCTGGGAAATGAAAACCAGATACGCCTTTTGGGGATTTTGTTGAAGGAATAGAAACTCTAGATGTTAAATTCATGAGAATAGCTGCCTGCTCCGGTAAAAGCTGATGTTTTGCTTCAAATTAGTATTTTATGAAATACAGTTACCTTAATTAATTTCTATGTTAATAACATGACAAAAAGTAACAACCTGCATCTCCAGGGAACCAAATCCTCCTTCAGAATCAAGAATGTTGATTAGTCCTTCCAATCCTCCCATAATGGATTCAATAAGGGACTCAACATATTGAACTGCATCACGACCAATTTTAGCTACCTGTTCAATGAAATAACCATCATTCTGCTGCCACTCAAGTTCGGGAAATCAAAATTAAGATCAGGCAAGTAGGGAATCCCAACAATAAAAGAACAGATATAACTCAAAGTGTCTGCACATATAGAGCCAACAAAGTTATTGCTGTCTAATATATTTATATAAATCATAAACCACATAGAACTTTCTTCTCTTCTCCATATAGAGGCCAAGTGGCATTTACTGGATACCTCTCCCTATAAATATATACATAATATATATATATATATATATATATATATATAAGAATTTAGGGCTTACAGGAGATACCCTCTAGGCTATATAAGTTATATACCTTAGTTTTATAAAATGAGTTTATCTCAAGTTTTTAGTAAAATTTAACCTTATGAATGGAAAAATCACGCAAAAATATGAGTAAACGTAAATTTTTATTTAATTTGAGGTTGTGTATCACCGTTATTATAACATTGTAAAATAAGTAAATTTTTTTACGACTAAGATTAATTGAATTTTCATTACTATAAAGTCGTTAACAGACATCACCAAATCATATGAAAATTCATATGTTCAATTATTTTTATATGTTCGTACAATTAAATTTATCTAAAAACCCTAAAAATAGACGTATTAACCCTATAGGTATTCTAGTTAGATACCACCTAGGGTATGTATATCCCTTTTTCACAAGTATTTATACTCCCTCCGTCCTCAAAAGGATGGCTTAAGTTATAAATTTTTTTGTCCTCAAAAGGATGACTTAAAGTACAAAAAGGGATAACTATGTCATTTAGTGGGGTCCATTAGTATAAAAGAATAAAAGGACACATCACTTTATGTATTATTGTGGGGTCACTAAAGATAAATATGAAATTCTTTTTACTCTCTTTCCTCTATCTTGCTTTTCTTAATCTGTGTGAAAATGTACTTATGTCATCCTGTAATATTTATGCCTTCAATCAAAAATTAATTTCCTCACCATTATATTTGTGTAGATTGTGTGTCAATTCATCTGACCTCCAAATCCAGGGACAAGAAGACACAAATTCATAATATTTCATGCAACATAGAGGACATTAAGAGTGTAGAAGTTCTTGCTGATGGGAAGTATCTGACACCATATTTTCACACCTTTCTAGGTTTTCCTTAATAAGCACACTTTCATAGGTTACAAGGACCAAACATGGTTAATTTTGAGGAGTCCATGAAAAAGAGGTAAAGTACAACTTTAATTCACGAATCCACATATATTCATTCATGATAAGTCAAAGTTTTGTCTTAAAAAATTTTAGAATTTAAAAAATATCAGAATATACATAAATTTAGAGCAGTTGATTGTTACTTCTTCTGGAACAAGTGCAGAAGCACACTCTGGGAAACTACTAGCAATCCCAAGCCATGCACAACAATGTTGAGGACGCCCTTCTGGTCCAAACATAGTATTCCTGAAAACCTGTGTAAACAAAGTTAAGACAATGTCTACATTTTACGATTACAGTTGAATATCATCTCTCTAACTCAAGAGCTAACATTAGCAAGCCTCGAAAACTAGTCAGAGAGACAAATAGAGAGAGCTTACTGTTGTAAGATGCTGATGATAGAAGTAGAGCTTTTTCAGACTCCCATGTTTTGATAGTTGAGATTCAAGTTCATCAACACATCTGCCTTGTCAGAGATAAAAGTCAGTACATAAAGTTTAAGCACTTGCTTGCATTTATAGCTCATTAAGCGAGTTCGTTATTTGGCTATCAGGAATAAGAATAATTTAAGCATGTATGATAATAATAATAAAAATGAAAGTGAATTTATCAAACTCGTGCTATTAGAGGTGGAAAACGGGACGGGTGGGCCGGGACGGGACGGGCTAACGACGGGCCGGGGCATTTTGACCAGGGTTTTGGCGGGCTGCTAAAGTGAGGCTCGGGTTGGGCCAGCCCGGCCCGCGGGCTTCTTACTCTATTTTTTTTACTAAATCTTGTTACACCAAAAATAGTAATAATAATAAATATTAAAAATAATAAAATAATTTATAATAAACAATAATTCTAATTACCTATATTAACTACATATCTCAATCAATTAAAATTTTAATAGTATTATAAATTACTTTCAAAGTATATAATCAAATTTGATTTTTTAAAATTAATATAATTTATTTAACTTTTAAAAATGCATTCATGACTCCACAAATATTGTTCCAAGAGATATCTAATTAATTTCCAAGATTTACACAGTTGGAACTTGGAGATGCCAAGATTTTAGCACTTTGAATATTTAAATTGATTTTCAGAAGATTTGCATGACATGATTTTAGGCATTACCCAATATCTCATTATTTAATCAATTAACTTGTTTTATGGGACTTATTAACAGCCACATCAATTAAGAAATTTCAAACTACAATTATTATTTACTACAACTATAATAGTTAAATACCGTATTAGCATATGATATTTTTGTATAAAAATATATTTTTATATTGAAGATTGCATTAAAAATAAACAGTTGTTGTAGCTCAGTTGGTTTGAACTCTTATTTATTTACTTACAAGTCTTGTGTTCAAGTCTCATAACCCACAAGTAGCAACATTTTGTAAAAAAAAAAAAAAAAAAGTCGCGGGCCACGGGCCGGGCCAAAAACGGCCCAGATTTTGTGGGCTAAAAAATTGCAGCCCAAAGCCCAGCCCGTGGCGGGCGGACCGGCCCGGGCCATCTTTGCTAGGTCTACGTGCTATTATACCAATTGGTATCTATAAGTAGATAGAGATGAGAATTTTCAAAGGTATAGAGACCAAAACGCTTCATGAAAAGGAGAAATTGGAGGCAAGGCAATAATATGTGGTTTGCAGGTTGGATCAACATAGAATACCTTAAAACATTACTTTCCTTTCTCCATGGTATTCACAAGTTCCCAAGTGCATACGGTCCAATCCGTATCATACATGCAGCAACAACAAAGTGCATTGTATCCCCCCAACCCAACCCCAACAACACACAAAGAGAAGTAGAATATTTTATGCCTTCGCAGTTATGTGAATTTCTTTATCACATCATGTGTTTGTGATTCAATGCTCAAGTAAAAAGGGTGCTCTGTTATTGTACAAATGGTATATTTGGCATTATTATACTACGTATGCTCCATTTTGTGAATATACAAACACTAGACCATGTCCATCTGTTTGGAAATAAGATTTATCAGTTTGCACCCCTTTTGGGTGCTAGTCTAAGGAATTTTGCTTATCAAGAACTTAAAGGCAGCACCTGTATTTCGTTTCAAGAAGTTGGTCAACGTACTCAAGTGATCAACAACGATGGAGACTCATATTCTCTGACTATTGAATCCAATATTTTGGACCGGCATAGTCAAGGGGTAGGGTAAACATTACCCAGTTTGTCGAATAATAGCCTAAAGAAGTTATACAATGGTGAATGGTTACATGTGCAATTTATGGGTAAAGAGCATATTTCTTATTAAGACTCCACCCTCCCACAAAAGTATTTAAAACAAAAAATAAATACATAAATAAATAAGACAAAGAGAAAGTGACAAGGGAAAAGGGGCAAACAGAGAAGTATGGTTGCAACTTGCAAGAAAAATTATGCAAAAGAGCACCTGGACCAATTATATGCAGCATTTCCTTCTGATAATAAGCCTTCTTTCCCAGTAGATACCGTAGCTTTCTCCAAATGTCTAATGTTTATAGATGACCTTGCAGAAGTGACAATCATCAATACAGCTAACCAATCCTTACGCAACCCCTGATAAACAACCGAGAGTGTCATGCTTAGGATTCAACAACATTACAACAATAATAACTACAAAATAATAGTAGTTTATTTGTTTGGTTAAGTATTCAACTATAACAAAAGTGTTAATTCATTTGTGACATGTAGATTACTGCATTAAATATTGATAACAAAGCAGAACTGACAATCGTCAATTCTGAACCCATCCCTGATTGGCAAAAACTTGTTTTTTTTAAGAAGAATCAAAACAGTAATGACAGCGGCAACAAGAAATATGAAGAATGAGTAATGCAACTTTAACGTAAATCAATCAAGCAATAAAAATAAATTATAATTAAAAATACTGTTAAATCCTTGGCAATGATATCATACCAAATTCATGCAAAATGAAAATGATACATTGTTTTAAGGAATAGATAGTTCTGAGTTACTACATAGGATGTTATTTTATTATTTGGTAAATTCTTAAATTAAAGTTTTTTTATAAGTGTTAAAATTATTGTTGAGGAACAGAAAATGTCATATCAATAATTTTACAGATAAATATTACAGAAAGGGTCTGGAAAAAAATAGACAAGTTAGTTTTCAACTATAAATACTGGATCCATTTTTGTTATAACTAGAAATTCCCAAAAGTGAATAATGTGTGTAGTGTCTCACATTTTAGATATTGGGTCCCTTGTCTGAGCCCTTCTGAACATGAATCCAGGAAATAATTTTTGCAAGGAGGTGACTGATATTTATACCGTCAAAAATTAAATGAATGATCAATCATGACTCAGATAGAGAGAATTAACATTTCTAGAAAACCTGACCGGATGTTTCTCATACCTGCCCTTTTACAAAATAAAAATACTATATGTAGAGCTCTTACAGATAGATCACATGTCATTGCAGAAATATTTTCCCCCTGTGGTTTTGGTATGTTTTCAAGATGCTGAACGATCTTTTGGAAAAGCCCTTTCAAGCTTGCATCCAGATCAAGGGCCACCATTCCTGGAGTACCAAGCAGAAACCGGATTCTAACAGCACATGATGATAGATATGATAAGGCATAGCCTCGGATTGCTGTGGAAAAAATATGATTACTCTTTTAAGATTACTAAATCAAACACATACTAAAATGAAATCAACAATTATAATATTAGAAACACCAATAGTGATTTCCGTTGCTTCAAACAAAGATATCTGCCAACTAAGATTCATAACAATTTTAATGCTATTTATGTGAGAGATTGATAGCAAATATGACAGAGACTTCTCACAGAATTTTAAAAAGAAAAGTCTTTTCTACATAACAACTTTGTGCCTGATATGATTGTATGTGATTAAATGATGCAGGAGGTTCCAAGTCTGATGATGCTGAGCTATCAGATAGCATGTTGATGGCCTTAAAATACTATGCATTGGAGGATCGACGTAAATGTGGCGGTTATTGACGTCTTCGGGCTCGGATGGCCGAAGGTCATTGACATCTTCGGGTATGAACAGCAGATGACTTCTTTGGGTTCAGATGGCAGACCACTCCTTCCTTCAAGATCGGCGTCGAAAGTTCACAATTAACATTATTTTATTTTATTTTTAAATATGTTTCATTTTTATGGTAATATATTTTTATTATTAGAAGGTTGTTACCGTAAAATAGGACGATTATTAGGAAGTTGTTTTCTATTGGAAGTTTCTAGAATTTAGTTGCGTGATGATAGAGACATCTTTAGCTATAAAACACGGCTTGTTGGTTGGATTATGACAACTCTGATTTTGATAAATATAAATTCAAGCATTAGTGTGTTTTTGGTGAACCTCTTGTTCCTTTGCATGTGAATTTATTTGTTTACCTAGCCCGCAGGATAATCGTTATTCTATCCGGCGTCAGTTGATATCAAAGCTCAACATTCTTAGGTTATATTTCATCAGCTTCAATGGCTGGTGGTCGTAGCCGTGGCCGTGGCCGATTGAGGAAGTCCCGTGATCGTAATGTCTAGGACGTGATGATTGAGAATTTACAGAAACAAGTTGCAGAGTTAACCCAACTTCTAGCGACGCGAAATCTAGGTCGTCGTGAACAGGTTCCGACGGAGGAAGTCCCACACGATCAGGATGAAGAATCTTATGAATCAAGTTTTGATAATCCTTGCCACCATAGGGAGCAGCTCTGGGAACGACGTGATCGTGATGACCGTCGTAGTGATCTAGGTTTTAAAGTGGAGTTCCCGAAATTTTTTGGTACACTGCAAGCATAGGGATTCATTTATTGGATGAATGAAGCAGAACGCATCTTTGAATATAAGAAGGTTTCAGATAACGCTAAAATAAAATCGGTGGCAATCAAATTGAAAGGTAGAGCATTTGTTTGGTGGGGACATATGAGGCGATCATGAGAGAGGCAAGGAAAAACTAAAATCACAAAGTGGAAGAAGATGAAGAAAAAAATACAGTCAATTTCTTCCTTTCGAATACACTTGGTCTCTGTTCAAGAGATTGCATCTATTGAAACAAGACACTAGATTTGTGGATGATTACACCGAAGAGTTTTATCAGTTGATAGCAAGAACAAATGGTAGCAAGGCATCTGGGAGGATTCAGACAGCAACTGCAAAACGCCCTCAGTCTCCATTCACTATGGACTGTTTCTTAGGCATACCAGCGAACACGTGATGCAAAGCAACAACAGAATAGATACTGAGGAACAACCCACCCTGCAGAGCGAACCAACCTCAACAACTTCGTCCTACGACACAATAACCACATGGTAATTTTAATTCTGGTATTAAATGCTTCAAATGTGAGGAGTCAGGCCATAGAGCAACGGAGTGCCGAAAGCCTGCTAATCAGAAGGGAAAGAATCTCCTAATTGAAGAAGACGTGTTAGTTGAAACGGAAAGATTTACTGAACTTGTGTATGATGAGTATGAAGATGATGAGGATGTACTTTATGGTGATGGCCAAGAAACCTTGGTCATTTGCAAGAATCTATTAGCGCCTAAGACTGAGCAAAAAACGGATAAAACCGAATAACCGAACATAAACGAATTTTTTTAACCGAATTATTTCGGTTATTTTCTTCAATTTGGTTATAATCGATTAATAATTCGGTTTTCGGGTTTGGATACGGTTATTGAAATTGTGGTATTCGGTTACCCGAATAACCGAATAGATTTTTTATATTTCCTATATTATCCTCTGTTTATAAAAAGATAGATTTAATATAAGTACAAAGTAATTAATTTACCCTCTGTTTTTTTATCTAATGTATTCCCATATTCACGTAGATCAGTTTAAAACTTTCACTACACCAAATCTCCAAGGATTAACTCTCTTAACTATAATTTGCTCCCACCGGCAAGGTTCAAAAGAAAAAATAACCACAAAAAATGCAGAAGGGGATATTCCAAAAGATCATATGGATAACAAATTTTTTTAAAATAAGAAATGTGGATAACAGAGTAAGTAGGAACTACTAGTAACAGTTATCAAATCCAACACCATCCTAAAAACAACATTTCATAGTCACTAAGCAAGCTACACAATCAAACATTGATACAACCCGAAGTTACAAAAACTATCCAGATTTTTATCTTTATTTATCCTACGACGTACTATCACATCCCTAGTATATAGCAAGCTTCATCTTCCTGTATGCCTCTGCAACAATAAACAGAATGGTGTCTTGTTAAATGCTTTGGCTTTGGGTTTGGCTTTGGTAAAGAATAGAATGGAAATTACTTTGTCCTTATATTAAATCCATCTGTTAATCTGTTGCATGTTACTGTCTGACTTTGTTGCTTGATTAATTAGACTTTGATAAAATAGAACTTAATTTCTGTTATTAACCGAAATAACCGAATTGTAAATTCGGTTTTCGGTAATTCGGTTATTTCTAAATTCGGTTAGTTGTTCGGATGGTAAGATTATGAAATTTTTGATTTTCGGTTATAACCGAATAAGCTATTCAGTTCGATTATAACCGAATTGCTCACCCCTGTTAGCGCCTAAAGATGACTCAGAAGATGATTGGTTGAGAACCAACATATTCCACACGACTTGCACGGTAACCGATCATTGACAGTAGCAGTTGCGAGAATGTGATGACGGAAGAAGCTGTTCAGAAGTTAAATCTAAAGACGGATCGGCATCCCAAACCATAGGCTGAATAAAGGCAATGAGGTAACAGTTGATAGAAAATGCCTAGTGTCTTTTTCAAACGGCAAGCACTTTGATAATGCTTGGTGTGACGTGGTGTCAATGGACGCATGCCATGTGTTGTTGAGCCAACCTTGGCAATACGACAGAAATGTCATTCATGATGGTCGGAAGAATAATATAAAAGGGGAAGAAGGTTGTGTTGGCCCCTCGGCTAGAAGAGAGTAGTTCAGCTCGTGCAGTCGGAAACCCAAACCTCTTATTCATGTCTCGATTCCTAACGGAGGTCGATCGTGAAGGTGTAATGTCTACTCTACTTCCTTGTGGGACCAGCTCGACAGAAAGGAACCTATTAATTACCAGTCGATGTGCAGAAGTTGCTATCGGAGTTTGCTGATCTGATGCCCAAAGAGCTTCCACCTGGACTACCACCGATAAGGGACATTCAACACCAGATAAATCTTATTCCAGGATCGAGTTTACCAAACAGGCCAACATACCGACTCAGTCCCAAGGAGTTCGAAGAGCTACAGAGACAAGTAGTGGAATTGATGGAAAAGGGTTATATTCGTGAAAGTATGAGCCCGTGTGCAGTATCAGCCCTGTTAATACCGAAGAAGGATGGATCATGGAAAATGTGCATTAACAACAAAGTAATCAACAGGATTATAGTGATATACAGATTTCTGATACCTTGCTTGGACGATATGCTAGATCAGTTATCTGGAGCAAAAGTTTTCTCAAATATTAATTTGAAGAGTGGTTACCATCAAATAATAAAAGTAAGGCATGGAGATGAATGGAAGACGGCGTTTAAAACTCAATAAGGATTATATGAGTGAATGGTTACTCCCTTCGGCCTTTCCAATGCTCTTAGTACATTTATGAGGTTCACCAGGTATTGCGATTTTTCATTGGGAAGTGTGCGGTAGTCTACTTCGACGATATTTTGATTTACAATCCTAACCAAACTGTTTTTGAGGTGTTGAAAAAAGAGCTGTCTGTTTATCAATTAGAAGAAGATTTCCTACTTTACGACTTCGATAACATTTCTTGGTTTTGTTGTTTCTACCGAAGGTATTCATGTCGATCAGTCGAAGATAGATGCAGTATTAACATGGCCTACACCGAAAACCATGCATGATGTTAAAAGTTTCCATGGTTTGGCTTCCTTCCATCGCTGATTCATCAGGAACTTCAACACATTAATTGCACCTATCACAGAGTGCTTAAAGGGTAAAGTATTTAGTTGGTCCGAGGAGGCCGACATTAGTTTTCAGTTGGTTAATAACAGGATGACTGAACTGTATTGGCACTTCCCGACTTTGAGAAAATATTTGAAGTTAATTGTGATGCATCGAGGGTCGGTGTTGGTGGTGTTCTCAGTCAAGAGGGTCGACAAGTAGCTTTCTTTAGCGAAAAGATATCAGGGTCGAAGAAGAACTACTCTACTTGCAACTTGGAATTTTGTCATTGTTCAGTCTCTGAAGCATTGGCGTCACTATCTAATCCAGAGGGAGTTCATTCTTGTCACCGACCATGAGGTCTTGAAGTACATTAATGGTTAGAATAAATTGAGTCGAAGACATGCCAAGTGGGTGGCGTATTTGCAAGAGTTTACTTTTACACTAAGGCATCTAGCTAGAAACTTGAATCGAGTGGCCGATGCGCTTAGCAAACAGACGAAACTACTTACCACCATAAGTAGCAAGATTATAGGTTTTGAAACCTTTGTTGATATGTACGAGGAAGATCCTTCCTTCGGGATTATAGTTCGGGAGGTAAATGAAGGTCGGCGTCGTGACTTTATTTTGCATCATGGATATTTGTTTTGTAGATTACAATTATGTATTCTAGATTGTTCACTTCGGTAGCAGCTCGTTCGTGAACTTCACAATGAAGGGCATTTCGGGCGAGACAAAACGTTGGTCTTGGTTTCGGTTGACTACTATTGGCCGAAGATATCCAGCGATGTGGCTCGTTATGTAGAGCGATGTTATGTCTGTCAGATGTCCAAGGGAGTTCTTACTAATGCAGGATTGTACGCTCCCTTA
Source organism: Panax japonicus (assembly GCA_020205505.1). Classification (NCBI taxonomy): domain Eukaryota; kingdom Viridiplantae; phylum Streptophyta; class Magnoliopsida; order Apiales; family Araliaceae; genus Panax; species Panax japonicus. The sequence goes on from CM035102.1 coordinate 65,189,846, forward strand.
CCTATTCCTAAAGTTCCCTGGTGTGACATTAGTATGGATTTTGTGTTGGGTCTACCCAGAACCCATAAAGCTACGAATTCTATTATGGTTGTAGTTGACCGGTTCTCTAAGATGACTCATTTCATTGTGTGTCAGAAGACAATGGATGTTAATCGGATCGCCTACTTATACTTTCGGGCAATTGTACGTTTGCATGGCCTTCCCCAGACTATTACTTCGGATCGTGATACCAAATTCATGAGTAATTTTTGAAAAAGCTTATGAAAGCAGCTCAAAACACAATTAAATTTCAGTAATGCCTACCATCCTTAAACAGATGGATAGACTGAAGTGGTAAACCGAAGTTTGGGTAATCTTCTACAGTGTCTAGCTGGGACAAAATCGAAGCAATGGGATCTGGCGCTTCCTCAAGCGGAGTTTGCTTACAACCGTTCAAAGAACAAAACTACGGTGAGATTCGAAGATTAATGATAATGCTTATCAGTTGCGTCTCCCTAGTCATTTACAGACTTCAGACGTTTTCAATGTGAAGCACTTTGTTTTCCCTAGTCCGATGATAATGCTGTGAACTCGAGAACGAGTTCTTTTCAACTCAGGGTGACTGATGCAGGAGGTTCTAAGTCTGATGATGTTGAGCTATCAGATAGCACGTTGATGGCCTTAAAATACCATGCATTGGAGGATCGGCGTAAATGTGACAGTCATTGACGTCTTCGGGCTCGAATGGCCGAAGGTCATTGACGTCTTCGGGTTCGGACGGCTGATGACTTCTTTGGGTTCGGATGGCGGACCACTCCTTCGGGATAGGCGTCGAAAGTTCATAATTGACAGTTTTTTATTTTATTTTTAGATATGTTTCATTTTTATGGTAATATTTTTATTATTAGAAGGTTGTTATTCATTAAAAGTTGTTACCGTAAATATAGGAGGATTATTAGGAAGTTGTTTTTTATTGGAAGTTTCTGGAATTTATTTGTGTGATGATAAGACATCTTTAGCTATAAAACTCGACTTGTGGGTTGGATCATGACAGCTTTGATTTTGATAAATATAAATTCAAGCATTAGAGAAGATTTCTCTGTGTTTTTGGTGAACCTCTGCCTATGAATATATTTGTTTACCTAGCCCGCAGAATAATCGTTATTTTGTCCGGCATCATTAAACCAAAAATTGTTTTGGTACAGTATACACAATTTTTTCTTGCACCAGAAAATGTTGTACTAATTACTAGGTTGTTAAGAGTCCCATCAGCACTTACACTCAAAGTCCCTGCAACAATCAGACATGCGTATAGTAAGTTTATCAGATACTAATTTGAATAATTGACCATAACAAGATAGAACGGAACAGCAAAAGGTCATGTCGGCCAAGTAGTTGGGGCAAGGCTCAAAAGAGTACGATCAGTGGTGGACGGAGGAAGTTTATCAAAGGTGGGCACTATAATAACTAACTAAAAATTAAATTAAATTAATAAATATAAGTGACACTAAATACATATTCCTATATTACCCTTATGGTACGCCAATAAAGACATATGTGCTTGTACTTATAATGGGTCCCATAAAAGATAGTCGTTTGCACTATCATTCCCTTGATTTCTGGAAGAGGATTATCATTTTAGCACAAAAATAGATAACTAATTGTTCATTCTCTGCATGACGGATGGAATTATTTAGTAATAAGGGAAGAGAAGGGGGTGGGACCGTGGAAGCGAATCATTAGGACTCAGAAATACAGAATCCTAAGGGGAAAATGGAGGAAATGAAAAGCAACATTAAAGTATCCATTCTAACAGCCAAGTGTTATGAAATCAAAGAATTATTAGGCAACACAAGTTAAACATCAAGACTTCTTTACAACGGCATGCTGCTAAATTTCAGAGCCAATCTAACCTGCAATATACTTGCGGACTAGACAGCAAAGGCGGTCCATCCCATCCAGTAAGAACCCAATAGTTGGATCATTTGGATCCTACAACCAGGATAAAGCATGTAACTCATCTAATGAGCCACGGGTCCCAAAAAAAAGGATTTGCAAAATCAATCTAATTATTTAACAGTATTAGATGCTATGAAAATTTTGGCCTACTATGTCCACTGGCACCACTCGAGCAGCTTTAGATTTTGATGATGCAATGCCCACATGTTGGAAATACCATATAACCTCACTTTGAGCTAAAGCCAAGGCAGAAAATACCATCTGTAGAAACATCAAACAAATAACTAAAAGCAATGACTTGATTAGGTGGTCTTGAATTATACAATTAATCAATCTTAGCAGAGAACATGTATACCATTACATAGGGTAGGACTTCTTTAAAATAGATGAGATAAAATGCTTTGTTATATATAAAAAAAAAGCTTCTAAAAATATAACCCGCTAATTAGATAACCAAATTGGAGCCAAACCTCTTCTAGGCATGGAGAATGAATTCAATTCCACAACCATGTGACCTAGAAACTACAGGTTAAGCTTAGCTTGTCTATCTTCATGCTTCCTTAATATCTCTCAGCTCACAGTCAAAAATAAAGTCATTCAGTGATCCTAGGGTCCCCTAACTTCTGACTAAGCATGCTAAAGACATTAGAATCCCCAACCAACACCCAAAGGATGCAACACACAATAGAGATAGCATTACCCCTCCCAAAAAGAGGATCCAAGTCTAGGACGGTTGGGGACGTTGACGTTAGTAAACCACCACTCTACAAAAACACAAACATGGAAAAAGACTGCTAACAATCTAACCTGGAGGCAAGTCTCATAACCCTTGTTACTAATAAAGACATATTCACTGTAGGTCTATCATCTTAACAACTAGCATCTACAAGCTTCTGATCTATAGAGCATCATATACAGGGAGAGAATATAAAATTCATATCATAATATTTTCCCCCACCATATCATTCACAACAAGACTAGTTCCATGGTCCTCTAACCACTCTTATAGAAGTTATAGTCATATTTTTCATCTTTTGCTGACAATGAAATGGTAGGTCTAAGACTTCCTAACCATCTTGTTAAGCTGACAACAGTTTTCTGAGAAAAATAAGAAATTACAGACATCATTTCTTACAGCCTTATTATAATACTGTACACAAAATGTACCTGAATATTAGGAGCCAATAAACTCGGCTGATCAGTAAAGAAGAGAACCATTCTTCCAATTTCTTGCTTTAATAGTGTTCTCCTTTCCCGGTGGATGGCATCACAGAACAGCAATGCTTGATCATGCACCTCACTGCAGTTAGCAAGATCTTGACTACGTAAATGACAAACATCATAAGGAAGCAGGTTTACTTTTAGTGTATTTTTCTAGAGAGCATTATAACTTTTTTGAAGTAAGGCAAGGGAAAAAAATAGACAATAATATGAGGACAAAAAGAAAAACTTATTCACCATTAAAAGAAGGGGAATATTGAACAATAAATCCGCAAATGGACTGAGCCAATAATAACATAAAAACAATCAAAAAATGAAAATAAGCAGCATTTATTTACTAAGGCACTCTATCGAGGAACCAGAAATGTTTTGCAACTTCTTCACAGCTATTGATTTACATTTAGCAAATATTAATTATATTCACAGTTAAGTTTATTTCCATTCCCATTTCGTTTTATTCCTTTGTTTTATTTAGTTTATTTAATTCTTTTTCTTACTTCTGTCAGTTTTATCTTTTATTTTTCTCCTTGCGTTCTCCTTTTACTCTTGCATATGGATTCCTTTTCAGCCCGCCCCAATTAGTTTGAGATAAAAGGAAGCTTTAGTTGATTAAGCACTCTGCCTTTTCACTACAATTCATCTCCAAATACCAAACAGCATTACATGCATGTCAAGATTATGCCTCCAGATGATGTTACCACTTATAACTCACCAATTTGTAATTCTCTTACGACCACTTATATAACATGATGGAAAAGGAACGCTAACAAGCTCTGCCCAAGGTATTAGTTTGGAATGAAAGTAAGCAATGGTCACATCTTGCAGGTAATGAATTAAGTAGTGATAAAGCTTCGTGAAGTGTATAAGCAACTTTGGAAAGTCATTACATCCTTTGACCTAGTGCAATTACAGGGTTGTGCATTTCGAATCAAAAACTCCAGTTTGTACCTAATCATTTTCTCAACCTGCTTTGCAACACTATACTCCAGATCTGCTTCTTTTTGTTTTGTACGTCCAGATTTGGCCATCTTCTTTGATTCTAATATCCGAGGCAAAACATGTAAGTGATAGTCCTCGTGCAATAGTATGTTCTGCATTTTAAAGTATAATAATGGTAAATTCAGTCTGACCTATGAAAAAAATCAGTCTGAAACAAAGACTAGCCGGTAAAACTCACCTCATCTCTAAACAAAGTAAGAAGTAAATTTTCCTTCAAAACAACCTGAAAAGCATCCAAACAATGGGTGTACATATGCTTATGATCTTTACTACTGACTACATGCGTTAAATGTAAGTACAAAAGTTTAACACATAATAAAGGAAATTACTTAGAACTACTCGTAATTACCAAAGCAATATCAATGCTGGTGACTCTAAGAAGCTCGTTTGGACAACAAAGATAGCCAAATAATACCCATTCCCGATAAGACGTTACATTTGCCAAGTCTTGAGCCCTCTGTAAAGAAATGGAAAGAAGAATAAAAAAAAGTTACCACTCATATAATAGAGAGAGATTTCATTTTGGTTTCTTCTTTTTCTTTTTCTTTTTCTTTTGGCGTAACATTTGCATTTTGCAGTATAGTGCACAAATCATAGTTGCCATAATACAGAGGATTATATTAAAGTCATTCAAAATATTCCAATACCATGGGAAGAAAGGGTATGTACCATTGGGTGTGCAGAATTTGTAAGGATGTCCGGGTATCGAGGATGAAATGGACTTAGAAAACCCTCATTTCTAAGCTTCCGTGTATCTGTTGACAAAAATACTATGGGCCCAACAGCTTCCAAAACCTGGAAAAGTAGACAAGGCTCTCTTTATCATAGTGTAAATTGTAAAAACTGATTACACCTACTGTTAATCCTTCAGGCAGAAAACAAAAAGGAAGTACAAGGATTAAAATTAGAGGAATTATGACCATGGAGAGCAACCTGTCTTCCACACTACACAGAAATGAAAAAATTTCAAATTTATGGGAATCATATCTAACCGTTAAAACAAGGACCCCTGACCACATTCTTGTGACTGCCACCACTACAGGTAACAAAACTTGTATCATATTCAGCTTGTTTTAAACTAATCATTTTTCTTATATATATTATTTTTATTTTGTGGTGATGAAGAACCAGTCCAACCAACACAACTTCGCAAATGCAGGGCCGCACGCAAGCCCCGGATACTTGCATCTACCCACAGCCAAGGATACTGGGTGAGCCCAGACGTATTGCTAGTGAGACTTGAACCATAGACCTCTCACTTAAGAGAGATCTTAAGCCAACCCTAAAACCTCTATGCCTCCCGTTTGGGCTGCATTTTTGTCATATTATATGAACTACCACGCAGATAATCACAAATTAAGAGTAAAAAATATGAGAGGATCCACCTCCATACGAATTGTTAATAACATGTTTTATTTTGTTCACACCATATTATGTTCAAAAACCTCTTATCATAACCAGTAACCCCTGAAACATGCCTAAATGGAAACAAATGGTTATGAAAAACATCAAACTGCAAGAAAAACTTAAGAAGATCCAAATAGAGATTAAGCATATGTATATTTGTCATGCAGTAATGAACAGGGGAACAAAAAGGAAATTCAGCCTGTAAAATTTTACATTGATTACAATATCATTCAGAAAGATAAGATAAATAACCTCTCCAATACGAGGGCTGACAAAATTCAAATCTTCATGTAACCCTTTCAATGGTGGATCATAAGAGTCTATAAACTGGACCAACCTGTAATACATTCCACTATAAGATATCGAGACAAAATAATAATTGAAGATGCTAAAACTATGGTCTCAACATAGCATCAAATCATTACAACTGCAAGTTAATTGATGAGCAAGGAATGCTATTATCAATACGCGTACGTCTTAATAACTTCTGAAGTTCATGATTACATTCAAACACTAGAAACTGATACATCTTTAAATAGTAGTACTTCTTCAGTACACTACAGCAAAATTTCTGTCAGATAATCATCAAAAGATAAAAGAACTGAACAGCACAAACAAGATAGTTCAAACAAAGAATGATAATGGTAAAAAAACAAAATAAAGATCACAAGAAGGATAATCATTACCGATGATAAAAATCACAGTCTCGGTCATTTCTCGACATGGCATGCAAAAGATTGTATAGCTGTAGCATCATTTTTCTAGGTATCTGTGACAAAAGCATCAAATTAAATAGGTGATGGAAGTAGAAGCACCACCTTGGACACATACATAGAATTCGGACTAACCTTCTCAGCAAAGAGATTAACCCGTACAAAGGAACAAAAGAGGTCCATAAATGCGTGTAGTATAAGAGAATTCTGATGGGGCTGCAAGAGAAGTTACCTAGCAATTAGAGAAATAACTTAGAAACGTGGAAAACTATGATGCATCAAAACGTTCAATAACTTTTGACATGCATACATGTATCAGCAAGGACATACTTACAAGTATAAAAGCCTATTTGGTGTTTAATTCTCATGCAGCTATAAAGATATCAGATCAAACACCAAATCTTATATTTTTCGTCAACAAACATCCATGATCTAAACTTTGCACGGTGATACAAAAAATAATATCACTCACCAACAAGGTAATTACAGTACTGCTTAGATCCAATATGAGTCGCAAAGCTTGCTCTCGAAATGCCATTAGGTCAAGAAGCAGCTGATCCAGACAAAAGGAAGTCAATTACAATAAATTTTTGAGCCTCATTAGTAGATATATGATTTTAAGAAAGATAACAGATAACCTAAAAAATAGAGCAAATAAATACAAAATATAAGGAACGGAAATTCAAACAAAAGTAATGGACTTGTTCCTCATGCACAAACATCACTTTGGACATATATGAAGTAACAAATCATGCTTCGAAGAATAAAATTTTCATGAAATAAGTACAAGATTATGAGATCATTTCTCTTTATTCCAACAAATATTTAACAAACAATATGCCAATACAGACTTCACAACAAAGGGTGCTTCCTTTTGCTCACCCTTAGAAATATGTGGTAATATGCAGTAGATTCTTTATCCTGGGTACAATTGCTATCCTCGCCAACTCTATGAAGGAAATTCTTTCCAGCTTCACAAATCTTTCATCAAAGTCCAAAAAATAATGAAAAAAAAATTGCCTTAAAGGAACTCAAGGGAAGGCCAATTGTTCTGGGGACCTCCACCCATAGTAGTCTACAACCAAGAGAGTAAGCAATATTACCCTTAAATTCTCTTTCACCTTGGTTCTCAAGTAATCTAATGTATTAATCATAAGGACCCTTAGTTAGATATTAGTTATCATTAAAAAAAACAATATTTATTACCCTGTTATTTCCTATACACATTCAATCTTTAATTTGACACCCAAAACCACGTATAGTGGCTGCACAGAATTCTATTTTTTATTTGTTAGTATTGCTGAGCAAAGAATTGTAACCTTTTATGAAAGGTCCAGAAATCTTAGAGACAACACCAGACCTACAACTTTTGGACAACCCTTAATCCACCAGAATCCTACTTATAGCCAGCAATATATTAGTTTTCTTCAGTACTTACTTCAGCCACCAAAATCCTAGAAAAATCGCTGCCATGCAAGTTGATTATGTTAATTTATCATTAACTTCTAAGGAATCAAAGGAAATGAAATAGAAGAATTGGCCAAGAGAAAGGCCTCCCAATCTATTACATGTCAAGCAGGGGTCCACTGGGGCCACGCATAACATGGTTTTGAGTATTATTGTATGCTTTTTACAATTGATATAGGTTTTGAGTAGTATATATTGTATTCTTTTTGCAGTTAATATGCCTGTTCAACTAATTCCTCTATGTTCAATTTGTTTTAACTGAGTTGAGAATATCCTTGTAGCCTGTAGATGTTATACTTATTCAGACTGCACTTCGTCGAATTCCCGAAGCTTTATATTGGTCAAGTCATGCCATTGAGCCTTGCTGTGTGGTCATTAGTAGTTTTTTATTTAACAGTTTGTAGCAAAAATGTCCTACAAATATGCAAGTATCACTTAACAACAATATAACTGGAGTTTAATATCTCTGTACAGGTCATAAGTTTTACTTAATTTAAGAGGACAAGTTAAGAGAAATATTTGATTCTTAGGTTCCAGGACGATGGCCAAGATTACAATAATGGTCCACTGGGGCCATGCCATGCATAACATGGTTTTGAGTATTATTGTATGCTTTTTACAATTGATATAGGTTTTGAGTAGTATATATTGTATTCTTTTTGCAGTTAATATGCCTGTTCAACTAATTCCTCTATGTTCAATTTGTTTTAACTGAGTTGAGAATATCCTTGTAGCCTGTAGATGCTATACTTATTCAGACTGCACTTCGTCGAATTCCCGAAACTTTATATTGGTCAAGTCATGCCATTGAGCCTTGCTGTGTGGTCATTAGTAGTTTTTTATTTAACAGTTTGTAGCAAAAATGTCCTACAAATATGCAAGTATCACTTAACAACAATATAACTGGAGTTTAATATCTCTGTACAGGTCATAAGTTTAACTTAATTTAAGAGGACAAGTTAAGAGAAATATTTGATTCTTAGGTTCCAGGACGATGGCCAAGTTTACTTATGAAAAGGGGTACTACACATTCAGCAAAAAGCCGTGTAATATATAATACCAACAACAATAAATACTAACATGAACCGGTACTTCGGAGCATTTTTATACTTGAGCAGCAAGTAAAGACATAAGGCTAACAAGCATGAACTTTGCACCTGAACCCACGGCTCCAAGCTTTGTAAATGAACTTCTGCATGGTCATTCAAAGAATCCATTGCAACCTTATCAACCTACAGTAAGTTCTTAATGAGAATACAATTCACAGGATGTCATTTTCAACAATACATCGAGATACTTAACACTGGAACAATCTCAATACATACTCGTTCAAGTTGTAATTTGCTATGATGCTCTGGAAACTTCTTTGATAAAAGGACACAAATTTTTGGAAGATTAGGGAACACACCGGCTTTCCAAAATGCTTCCGTAAACACGTGACCCAATGAATCTGGGTAATCCAAAATTTGATTCAATCTATATATTTTAGCCATCAATCCTTCAGCAACTTGCGTAAGCTGATACACCCACTGCATATTCAATCCCTTATAAGACCCACCTGAACTCTGGGCTGGTCCTTCTGAGCCAACATTCCTATAGGTTTTAGATGCTACTCCAGAAGTCATTTCTTGACTTAAGTACTCATTCCATCTTGATGGACCTTCATATTCTCTCGATCTGGGTGACACATCTTGTGCTGGGAAATGGTGTCTAGTGTTTGCCATCGACAATTAATCCACACCAAATATCTCTGCAAACAAAACAATGGCTTTAGTATACTAAAAACTATTACTCAATCTAAGGCTCAATAAGTTATCATATTCCTTTTTTTTTCTTTTTTTCTTTTTTTCTTTTTTTTTTTTTTTATTGGTAAGTTAGTACCACTCAACATGCAATAAATCATCAAACACAACTAGGGCTCAGAATATTGATTTACAGCCATTAAAAACTTGTGAAATCTTCAAATCAGCTCAAGAAATTATTTTACTTCACACTTTTTATAAATTCAATCAAACAAAAAATATCTCTCAGGACCCAAAATCTTAGCCCAGACTTTTGCCAATTGCATTAATTAACCCACACCCAGTACGTATCTCTGCAAAGCACTTGAAGGGTTAAGAGCATTTAACAACAATAGAATTTCCAGCTTCCCACATTCAACTAAATCACTAAAACAAATGACAAACAAAACCATACATTACCCTAAAACCTCCTTTCAACAGTATATAGTTGTTTTTCTCTTCTGTATTAGTTCAATTTCATTCTATTCAACCAAATTTGGATTACTGAAATGTGATAATTACCCATACAAATTTATACAAAAGATAGTATAAAAAAAATCAATATATGACAATTATAGAGAGAGGGAGAGCACCGTAGAAGCTGAAATAGCTTTAAATTGACTTCAGAAACAGAGTGGACTATCTGTTGTCGGGAATGAGCTGAAAATGAGATTGATGTAAAGCTTCAACTCCAGATCTGAGCTCATGAGCGAAAGGGAGAAGGGTTCGTAAGTAGAGTCGTAGTGGAGCTGGTGTTAATTATAGACTTTTGTGTGTGTGTATATATATATATATATATGTGTGTGTGTTCAAATAATGGTGTCTTATTAGAATGATGATGATGAGTTGTTACAGAGATTTAAGACAGGGAAGTTTTGGACGGTTCGTTCTTTTCGTTCTTTCTTCACTTTATTCTTCGTTTAATTATGGGAAAAAAAAGTAGGCAGCACAATATGCGGAATATAGGCATTATGTCCGTCCAAACATTAACAATAATATTCGTTTTAAAATTAGATGTATATTTTTATTTTGATAATGTTATAATAGTAGTAATACTAGCTGGGTCCCGTGCCTGCGGCACTGTATGGACAATATAATTTATCTCAAATTTTGAACGACCAAAATAATTTATTGAGTGAGCGGGAAATTTAAAGTCATTTGTATTTTATTAAATTATTATTAGATTATTAGATAGATAGATGTATTTTATTAGATAGATGTATGAACGGTGGGATTTATCTCAAACTTTGAACGGTCCAGATGATTTATTGAGTGAGCGGAAAATTCAAAATCATTTGTATTTTATTAGATAGATTTATGTTGTCATAATAAAAATATATATTTAGCGATATTTTTATAATTATTTTAATTATATTTTAAATATTTATTAATCTTACGTCATAATTATTACTCTGGCATTATTAGTGACTTAATTTTATATTAAATCATCATCGATTAAGATCCCTTAAATAATATTTATTCTTCAATTTTCACCAATACACAATTAACGACACAAATATTATATTTAACGATAAAATAAAATTCATCGCAAATAATTAATAATACAATAAAATTGATCATAAATAATTACTCCGTATATTGCTTAATGGGTTGCTAAATATAATATTAGTGTCATGAAAAAAAAAAGACAAATGTAATGAAAAAAAATCTTAATACCCGAATTACAATTGTAAAATATATTAATGTATGAAAACTCAATACAATTATAAGAGAGATGCTCACCAAAAATAGCGAGGTTAGAACATTCACAATTGCTTCTCCAATAAATTTTCTATCTTTAACTTTGAAAAACAACAATTTTTTAATCCTTATTTTTTTATAATTGTAGATCATGAATCTCAAAATTATCTTAATAATAATATTAAACAAAATTAGCCTCCATAAGTGAAAATACAATCATCACAATTAATAAATAAATAAAAATCCTATAACAAAAAAATAAAATAAAATTTCACTATTTGAAATAACAATAACCGAACAGAAAACGTATAATAACTTGATTTAATTAACCACGCAAGTTGGACTAATCCATCTATTACAAGTTTAAGAAGTCAATTTCACGTGTGAAAAATAAACGAGCTCAAATTATAAAATAAATTTTGTGTTAACGTCGCATAAGTTATATCAATGTCTTTTTAAATGTGTATAAATTATAAATTAGATAAAAATAAACAAATATCTTCGGATTGTTGTATATTTTTTATTTTGTATTTTTAAATAGTTCATTTTATTTTCCTCAAAAATCAAATGAAACTATTGATTTTATGAGGGAGTTAAAGTATTAAGTGAAAATCAAATTGGTAAATGGGGTTAGGTTAAGAAGTAGTGCATGCGTCTGGTCGAAGAGTATCCGTTACAAGATGTGTCACTTGCCTTTGACACTAAGCCACCATGATTAAATACTACATCACAAAACGCAAATGTCAAACCCAATGGTAAAATTAAAAGTTACGCGCATCAACTCCAATTTATTTTTATTTATAAATTTTAAATGCTATTATATATATATATATATATAATTATATATATACACACACAATCGATCAGGTCCGGACTCTCGGACCTGATCAAATCCGGACTCTATATTTTTAAAAAAAATAATTTAAAAAAATTAATATTTTATGGAATTGAAATTTTTCCCTAATACAATATTTTGGGCGTGATTTGGATACCTATACCAAAAAATATATGTACAGACCTGTTTTAAAAGCAACGTCTCGTATCCCAAAAATAAAATAAATGGAAGTGAACAAAGGAGATAACTGTGGAACAGTCTCACTTGCTGAGTTGCTGGATACACTCATATTACAAGATAATTCTTATAGTACGGACAGTTACTTGAACCGAAAATTGATATAATTTTAATTATTTCTAAGCCAATGATAAAAAATTGTGGTTGAAATTAATCTATTAAAACGTATGAAATAGTAAGGTTTACTATGTGAAAACTTACTTATTCATTTAAAAATATCAAATTAATATTGACATTTTAAAAGTTAACTTTTAAATTTGAAATCACACAATTTTATTTTTTAAAATACTACTATATTATAATTAATAGTATATTTTAGATAATTTTCAATATTCACAAGTGCATTAGCAAAATGATGTTTATGAATTATAAAATGAACAGAATAACGGAATGAAAAAACTCAAGCTATTTTTTATTCGTTATTTATTATTGTAATTTGCAAGTTTTTAGAGTATCTCGAGCAAAATGGACTATATTATGAGTTATATTTAGTTCATATGATATCAATCTATGAGATATCATTTTAATCCTTCTAGCAGATGGACTATCTCATGGAGTATAATATTAAAAATTATATTTTATTTAATGAATTATTATCCACCAATCATTTTTCTACACTCCTATTTAAATATATTAAAAAATTATAGTCGAAAAAAAAATAATCAGAATTTTCAGAGCGAAATAAACTTATAAGTTATAAGCCATTCGACACTTTTGATACATAATTAAAAATGACATCTATATAATAAAACAGAACCCATTTAGAATCTTCCATTTGACAAAGCACAAGAACGGTTCAGATTCATTCTAACTTAATTCTTCCAATTTAATCTAAAGGCTTATATTTCTTCCCTCCCAAATCAAATTCACTCATACACCATACTCTCTCTCATATTCACACACAAAATCTTTCTCTCTCCTCTCTTCTTCACACACAAACAAATAATAATAATAATAATAAATATTATTATAATAGTACTAATAATAATTATTATTATTATAATAAAAATAATTATAATATCTATATAATAAAATAGAAACCATTTTGAATATTTCATTTGATAAACCACAAGAACGGTTCACATTTCATCTCACACTAAAAATTCCCACCCAAATCAAATAACAATAATTATAATTATAATAATAACAATAATAATAATAATAGTAGTAGTAGTAGTAATAACAATAATAATAATTATTATTATTATTATTATAGTACTAATAATAATAAATCTATATAATAAAACAGAACTCATTTGACAAAGCAGAAGGACAGTTTAGATTCATTCTAACTTAATACTTCCAACTTAATCTAAAAGCTCATATTTCTTCCCGGCCTAATCAAAATCATCTGTACATCATACTCTCTCATGTTCACACACAAAATCTTTCTCTATCCTCTCTTCTTCACACACACAAACAAATAATAATAATAATAAGAAGAAGAAGAAGAATAGTACTAATAATAATAATAATAATAATAATTATTATTATTATTATAGTACTAATAATAATAATTGTAATAATAATAATTATTATAATTATAATTGTACTAATAATAATAAATATTATTATAATAATACTAATAATAATAATTATTATTATTATAATTATAATAAAAATAATTATAATATCTATATAATAAAATAGAAACCATTTTAAATATTTCATTTGACAAATCAAATAACAATAATAATCTAAAAGCTCACATTTCATCGCACACTAAAAATTCACATCCAAATTATAATTATAATTATATAATAGTACTATTATAATAAGTATAATTATAATAGTACTAATAATAATCTATATAATAAAACAGAACCCATTTTGAATCTTCCATTTGACAAAGCACAAGAACGGTTCAGATTCATTCTAACTTAATTCTTCCAACTTAATCTAAAGGCTTATATTTCTTCCCTCCCAAATCAAATTAACTCATACACCATACTCCCTCTCATATTCACACACAAAATCTTTCTCTCTCCTCTCTTCTTCACACACAAACAAATAATAATAATAATAATAAATATTATTATAATAGTATTAATA